>JBBPDA010039177.1:0-14536 GCA_037974385.1 Arnoldichthys spilopterus
ACACACACACACACACACACACACACACACACACACACACACACACACACACACACACACAGACAGACACACACATACACACACAAACACACATTCCTGAGGTGTTCCCTCCTCCCACAAATGTCACCAGTAAATGCTTCTTTTAATTGCATTGGCGTTGCGATGCATAGTTAAAGTACACCCTTCTTTATCTTTGAAAGATGTCAATGTGCTTAGGAACACAAAGCAACATTTCATGCTTGATTTTTATTTAAACATCTCCAGTAAAGTCGCTAATTATAACTCCTTTATAATTAGCAATAGTGTAGTTTATAGTGCACTGTAATGTAATATATGTAATGGCCTACAGTTCAGTCACATTAGTGGTTAGTTATCTAATCTTTTTTTTTATCAGTACACCTAAAATTGTAATAATAGCAACAATGTTATGTGGCTAGAAATGTTAAAGCATGTTAAGCATTATAGGTTTATGGGCTATAGATTTGAGTAATTATGTAATGAAATTATATACATTTCAATTCACATGCTTCAAGTATGTTTTTCTTTTTTCAAAATGAAGTGACAAAAATGCAGGAATGATATAAAGGATGTTTTATTTCTTTTCAGTACTGAATTTTATAAAGGTACTCTTTTACAAAACTCTTTACACATTAAGCACAACACAAAATAAAATGCATTTAGTAACCAGAAGGTCACCTTAGTTTGTCTCTGGTGGGTTTGTCTGAGGCAGCTCTTGTTGCAAGAGTGTAGCCTGTCCAGCTTTTGATAAGAATGTAAAAAATGTGTATGCTCAACAAAAAGTTCAGTGAGCAGAGGCTAGGGACCTCAGCATATAACCTCAGAATATGACAAAGTATATGACTGGTCAGCGAAATTTGTTTGAGCCAGTATTTTAGGTTTTGCATTTAGGTACCTATCACCCTGGCGAGACTTTTGCACTCAAAGCCATAATCTAGCATGAAAATAATCTGGACGTCAAATTGCTAGGTCAGAGATATTACACTGCAAAACAAATAGCCTAAAATTATGAATAAAGAAAAAATTAATATATTGAATATTCTGAATGTATATAAATAGACTAATCACAGCTGTTTCCTTTATGAGCTAAAGTCCTACCCAAACATTTAAAAAAGGAGTTATTTATGGAATAATTTTACTCATAACTCAACAAGAATGAATATTTGTTGTGATGCACAAATTAGAAACCAGGTATTTACATTATACATTTATATTACTTGTGATTTTTTTCTTTGCTAGATTAAGTAAAATATTGAGTTGTTTTATTGTTTGTCTAGAAAGTAAATAATTATTTACTACTTAACAGAATTAAGAAGTATAAACCTGCATAAACCTGTGGATCCACCTTATTGCCAACAGTTGTCAGTGTTGCTTAGGCAAGTGTGATGTGATAAAGTATTCTTCTTGTATTCATGCTGTTGTTAATGCTTTAACATGCTTTCTTTATTTTTAAAGGTTTTTTAGTAGCTGTTAAACAATTATGTAATTTGTGTGAATGTTTTTTTGGGCGTCTAATGTGTAATCTCCCTCACTAGCGAGGATTTCACTAACAATACCACTAACACTGGGAGGGTGAGAAGTAGCATGTGCTTTCTATAAGTCACATGAAACGCTATCACTTATCTCAGTATGCTTAGAAGTGAACACTAACTGCTAATTTAGTCAGTTAACAGACACTTGTGCAAGAAGGGTCATCATAGCCACCCAGAATAGCTGCAAAAATGTCCATAGTTATAGAGAACATGCACTTAAAAAAGTTATCTGTGTGTTTGAATGAGCTATGCATGAGGAATAATTTAACCAAAGGTAAATGAGAGTTATATACTAGATATCTGCAAAGGGCTAGTCAAACTGTAGTTTTTCTTTCCAACCAAGCAAAAAGAGACTTGTTAACTAATCAGTTGTTTGAAGACAGTCCAGCTAATTAAACAAGTAGAATCAGGTGTACTTCTGCTTGACTGGAATGAAAAACTGCAACTACATTGGCTCTTTGTGGAAAAGATTGGTGACCTCTGGTGTATACACAATGTGGACCTGAGAATGGGTTTAAGGTGAGATATTGGGGAAAATAGGCATTTTTGTTTGTTTATCAGATGTATGGCTGTGTATCTTGTAAAAAAACACTGGAAAAATGATGGTCCACTGACTAAACCAATTACTGTTTCATATGTAGAACCCCCCAAAACACACACACAAACGTATACCCAGACATACCTTAAGCAATAATCTGTCAAATACAGGTCCAACAAACAGCAAAACTTTGTGCCAAGCTATTAATAAACCAGCTTCCAGATGCACTTGTGATCTTGAATGCCTTGCGACCAACAAACATGACAGAGAATACACATGGGCCACAGCTGTAGCAAAAATTTCAAGTGTCTTTACAGCACTTAGCCTGTGGCAAGACAAAGCTCACATCATTTATGGACTGTAGGGGCATTGTCAGCTCTAAACATCTCAGGGCTCTAAACCTCTAGCCCCCTTGTATGCTTAGCTAAAGAAAAGATGCTTTGAGAGCATTCGCTTAAATTAAAGTTGGAGTGTATGATTTAATTCTACCAAACTTTTCTGGAATTAAAGTGTAATTACACTTCTGGGTGAGAATAATCATGACACCTTTTTATTCAAAGCTATAAAATGAACTTTTAGAGGAATATACCATTTCCATATTTCCTTTAAGTTTAGTTTTAGCCAATGCTTAAGCAATGTTAAGCTGTAATCTCATTGTACAAAAGGGCAACCAGTCTGGGTGGTTGAAGACTTGGCTTTGTGCATATTTCTGCAAGAATTCATGAACCCTGCAACCCTACTGTAGACTATGGCCAAGTAGCACTGATGAGTGTTATGTACTCCAGCACATGCTGAGGAGGACACTTTGCATTCTCTGGTGTCATGCATGTTTGTTCAGGGGATATAGGACATTCATTCCATCTGAATGACTAAAATACAGTTAAAAAAAATACAGACAAAACATTTTCTTGTGTTCAAAAAATTTAATAACTGTTGAATCACTTGCTGGGAGTTTCTGTTGGTGTTGGTGTTTTTTTCAGTTATTAATTGATAATTTTATGGAATCACTTTATTTTGTTACCTTTACCTTCTGCTGCATTTAAAACTTTATCCCAGTGCTTTTTCCCCAGTCTAAAGACAGCGAGTGGAGGTCATCCATGTTGGATCTGCTTAACAATAATCTCAATGCATCTACGACTTAGGCATGTAAAACATTCAACAAAACTACCAGCCAGCTTCTTCAGTGTGTTGAGTGTAGGATGTTTAGTTATTCATTAGTCATTCATTAGTAATAACTTTATTTGTGATTAGTGCATATTAGCCCTAATACAAATAAAATGGATATTGACCTTGATATTAAAACTTCAATCCACTGAATGGATTCACTGATTCCATTAGCAGCAAAACTTATTTATTGAAGTATTAATTAGCTAAACTAGATATTAGATGGTAACTGTAAAAACTAGGTCTCCTCAAGGAAAGATCTGGAAATGGCTAAGCAAACACACAAGACACACCTTAAGCAATAATGTGTCCACAAAACTGCAAAAGTTTAATATAACATAAACACATAAATATCTAAATTATTTATTTGCTTATTTCTATCCATTCTAATGTGAGGATTTTGTTTATAAACATTGTGCAGATCATAAGTTGATAGCAATATGGCATTTCTGTTATTTAACAAAATACAAAGCTTCAAAATGAGGTATTCTAACTAAAGCACTTTACTTCAATTAGAGAGCGAGAGAGAGAGAGAGCATATTAGTTAGCTATCTGACAGAAAATATTGCACCATTAGGGGGGTGTATCTAAACTCTAGAGACAGTTAGTGAGAGTAGTACAGTTTTAGTAGGGAAAAGTTTTAGACACCGATAGCAACCCACCAGCTCCTGACACTAGAGCCCTGAAAGCGGGACAAATAGGTGACGGCTAGGCAACATTCTTAAAAGGCCTCTAAAGCTTGACTACCACAGCGCCACTCCTCTTTCCCTCACGTGTTGAACAGGTTTGCTCTTTTCAGTGAAGCACTAAAGTAATATAGAGGTGTCTAAATTAGGAAAGGTGATGCCCAGTCCAGTAATATGCTCTAGCCACTGTGCAAATGCAACATGGCGACATAGCTTACAGTGGGTTTTGGTCACTGAACTGGAGTTTAGTAAACTTTGTTTAACAGAAACATGGATCAAACCAAATGAGTATGTAGCATTACATATAGCAAGGTCCTCTTGGACACAGTTACATACACCAGCCTCATTGATCTGACAGTTGAGGAGGTGCTGCAACTATTTATAATAATAATCTTAGCATCACATAAATACCTGGACATGAGTTTAATGCATTTGAAGTTCTTTATTTGAACATAATTCATGCTGCCACAAGAAATGAATCTAACCAGTCATTTGTACTAATTATCACTTACCGGGGCCGTACTCTGAATTTTTGTGTGAATATGCAGATTTCATCTGGAATCTAGCTGTTTTATCCAACAAAGCTTTAATTGCTGGAGACTTAAATATTCGCCTCAAAAATGTTGATGACACTCTGAAAACAGCTTTTGTGTCCATTCTAGAGTCAGTCAGGGTTTATCAGAAGATCATAAGACCTACTCATAATGGTGGTCACACTCTTGATTTAATACTAACTTTTGAATTACAACCCCTAATCAAAAAGTTGGGATGGTATGGAAAACGTAAATAAAAAAGAAAGTAGTGATTTCTTACTTTGACTTGTATTTTATTGCAGACAATATGAACACAAAATATGTCATGTTTTGTCTGGTCACCTTCATTTCATTTGTAAATATACATCCTTTCCTGTCATTCAGACCTGCAACACATTCCAAAAAAAGTTGGGACAGTAAAGCATTTAACACTTTGTAATGTTGACATTCCTTTTCAAAACACTTATTACTTATTAGGGACTGAAGAAACCAAACAATGAAGTGTTTCATGTGTAATTTTTGTCCCATTTTTCCTGCAAATATGTGTTAAGGCGGGCAACAGTACGGGGTCTCCGTTGTCGCAATTTGTGCTTCAAAGTGTGCCACACATTCTCTATTACAGACAGGTGGGGACTGCAGGCCGGCAGTCAAGTACCTGTACCCTCTTCCTCCTCAGCCAGGACTTTTTAATGTGTGCAGAATGTGATTTTGCATTGTCTTGTTGAAATATGCATGGGAATATGCATTTCCCTGGAAAAGATGTCTTCTTGAAGGCAGCATAATGTGCTCACAAATCTCTATGTACTTTTTTAGCATTAAGGGTGCCATCATAGAAATGCAAGTTACCTTTGCCAAGGGCACTGACACAACCCCATACCATGACAGACCCTGGCTTTTTGGAGTCTGAATGACCCTTTTCTTCTTTGGTGGTAGGTTTGCCAAAGTAGTCCTGAGCCCATGTGGTGATACCGCTTATAGATAAATGACGATTCTTGATGCAGTGCCGCCTGAGGGATCGGAGATCACGGTTCTTCAGCTTAGGCTTGCGCCCTTGTCCTTTACACACTGAAATTCCTCCAGATTCCTTGAATCTTTTAATTATGTTATGCACTGTTGAAGGTGAAATATCTAAATCACTTCCTATCTTTCTTTGAGAAACATTGTTTTTAAACATTTTAATAATTTTCTCATGTATTTTTTTGGCAAACTGGCGATTCTCAGCCTATCTTTGCTCCTAAAGGACTAGACCTTTCTTGGATGCTGCTTTTGTACCAAATCATAATTACAATTACCTGTTGACATCACCTGTTTCAAATCACATCATTATTTAACCAACTGGCCTCATTTCTAGCCCTAAATTGCTCCTGTCCCAATTTTTATTTGAATGTGTTGCAGGTCTGAATGACAAAAAAAAAAATTATATTTACAAATAAAATGAATCAAAATTGATCAGACGAAACATGACATATTTTGTGTTCATATTGTCTGCAATGAAATACAAGTCAAAGTTAATTTAGAAATCACTACATTTTAGTATATTATTTGCGTTTTCCATATCGTCCCTAAATTTTTATGGTTTGGGATTGTAAATACAGAAACTGTAGCTATACTTGTACAGGCCAAATCTATCTCAGATCATCTTATCTTTTTTAAAATGAGAATTATTAATAACATATTGGCCTCAACACGCTATCACGTCAAACACCCATTTACGTCATCTACTGCAAAGTTTTATCATTACTTTCCCTGAGGTCTCACCTTCGATTGGATCACTGTCAGACTCCACAGAACTTGATCAGGCAAGGCATCAGATTGTTTAGAGTCAACACTATACACGCTACTCTAAATAGTGTAGGGTACTGAAAAATAATCAGCATTCTAGTATAATGATCACACAGACACCTTAAAACAAACGGAATGAAAACTAGAATGTAAATTGAGTCAAACTATGGGAAGGGAGCTCTTAGTTCTGCTAGATCAATTTATCTCTACAACCTTATCAAAAGGAACAAAAAAAAAGTAGCTTCTCGTTTAATATGATTCATATCAAAATGACCCAGTAATAAGACAGCCACAGGAACATTTATACCATGAATATGTAGTACTGATAATGGTAAAACTGAACATACTAGACAGAAGATTCAGTCAAAGAACTTAAAGCCTGAAAAGTCTGCACATAATTCAATTATATTAGATCAACGATTTGATTGTACCTTAGATCCATTACCTGCACACTTTTTTTCAAACACATTCTACCCAAAGCAATCAAACGTATCATAAATAAAATAATAAATCCTTCCTCTAGCATGGGCTATGTACCCAAGTCATTTACACTAGTAGCCACCAAACCCCTGTTAAAAAAAAAAAAAACATACCTGAAGCCCTGCCAGCTTTCAAATATAAGCCAATTTCAAACCTCTTTGTTATCTTCAAGATACAGAAAAGGCTGTAGATAAAATGTATAATATATACATAATAACTCTGGAAACCCCCCGTTTTTGTCTAATCTGCATTGACTCCCGATCAAATTCCACATTGACTATAAATACTGTTAATTACCTATAAAGCACTGAAAGGTCTTGCACCACAGTATATAAATAAACTCTTGGTCTCTTAAGATCCACCACGCCTACTTAGGTCAAAAGGTGAAGGCCTTTTGCTGGTACCCCACATTGCAAAGGTCACAGCAGGGGCCAGAACTTTATCTTATAAAGCCCCACAGTTATGGAATAATTCTGGTAATCTGGGATGCTTGATGCTGTCACCCCCCACTCTGACATGTTTCCTCAGGTTTGTTGACAGTCGAGTGATTGTGCTGCCTTATGCCCCAGGATGCCCTCATGTCTGTGTTTCTTTCTAGCTCTCCCCTTTTGTTATACTGTCATTGTAAGTCTTGCCAGAGCTCCTGCCTGCACTCAGACTACAATGTACATCATTCTTAATCACTTGTAACATTTTACCATCACCAACTATTTCTCTATTTCATTCTCTCTCTCTCTTTCTCTCTCTCTCTCTCTCTCTCTCCCTCTCTCTTCCTCTTCCTCTCCCCCTCTCTGTTGAGCTGTTCTGCTGAGATACCAGTTATCCTTTCCCATTCTGGTATCTGGACCAGCCTGACCCACCCTGTTGCCCTATTTCTGTTTTTAATCAAGTTTTTGTGGCTTTTAACCTACTCACTCCTGCTGAGGAGAGCCCATATGAACAGCCCTATCCTTCAAAAAACTGATCAAAAGTCATCACTGCACCTGTACACAAGAACCTGCAGCCGCCTATCAAAAGTAATAATGGCACCTAAACACAAAGAACTGCAGCTGCCTACTTAAACTAAAAACTATTATTATTATTTTATTTATTCTTTTTCTTTTTCTCTTGTTTGTTATTGCTATCCGGTGTCAACCAGAGGAGCATGGGTTCCCCCTTCTTAACCTTGTTTCCTCCCAAGGTTTCTTCCTACAGCTTAGAGAGTTCTTGCTTGCCTCTGTCGCCTTTGGCTTGTTCATTGGAGGCTCAGACCCGGATTCTGTAAAGCTGCTTTGTGACATCATCAGTTGTAAATAGCATTATAGAAATAAACTTGACTTGACTTGACTTGGACGGCCTTTCTGTTTCACCCTGCACAGCAGTAAAAGACCTTAATGTGATTAACGACCCCAGTCTTCCATAGATCTGGAATCTGGATGTTCTGCTAGGTGCATAAATAAGCTCGAGTTTCAGAATGCAGCACCGAGAGTTCTTACTATCCAGTCTCTATTCAAGTTCAAGTTCAAGTTCAAGTTCAAGTTTATTGTCATATACAGGTAACAATGGAACATCATTACCAGCAATTAAATTCTTGGACTCGGAGCCTCCTCAGAGATTGCACACAAATATTATTTAAATAATCAGTAGAAATTAAGAACTATTATAATACAAGAAGAATCAATTATATTACAGAAGAAGCGATTATATTTACAAGAAGAAGTGATTTATATTACAAGGATAAAAGATAAAAGATAGGGGAACACAAAAGAAAGACAGTAATTTTTTTAAAGTGGCCAGTGAATTTTGCACTTAAAAAATTCTGCACTTAAAAAATTTTGCACTTATTGTTGACCAGTAAAGCACTTAAAAGCCAAAGTATCTGAGTGACCTGTTACATAAATCAAAAAGTGCAGACAAGAAAGATGCATTTTTTTTATATCTAAAAATAAAGCAGGGGGCAGAACTCCCTTTTATAAAGCTCCCCACATGGAACAGCCTTCCAAATACTGTTAGGGTATGGTTGTTTAGTCAAGCCTTTTGTTAGTATCTTTTTAATAGATACTATAGCAGATCTGGAGGGTTTTCAGACATAGCAATATCTGGTAACCTAGGATGTTTGGTAGTCATCCCCTTACTCTAACATGTTCACTTTTGCTGACAGTGGAGAGGTTGGCTGCTTTAAGAGTGGCTCTCCCTTTTTGTTTTTGTCATAGCTAGACCATCACCATGTACTTCATATGCTTTATCCATATATAGATTGCTTCAAGCTATAGGCCTATAGCTGCCACCTACATGAACTAAGTTTGTTTTATCTTTTCTTTTGTTTATTATTATTATCTGTCGACCAGAGGTTGAAAGGTTCTCCTTCATAGTCATGGATTCTCCCAAGGTTTCATTTTCAAGCTTAGAGTTTTTCCTTGTCTATGTCATCCTTGGCCTGCTCATTAATACAAATAAAATGGAACTAAAATAAAATAGAATAGAATAGAATAAAACTTCAGCCACTGAATGGATTCACTTACTGAAGTATTAATTAGCTAAACTACATATTGGATGGTGACTGTAAAAACTAGGTCTCCTCAAGTAAAGATCTGGAAATGGCTAAGCTAACACACAGACACACATTAAGCATTAATGTGTCCACAAAACTGCAAAAGTTTAATATGACATATACACATAAATATCATAAATTTCTCTTCATTCTAATGTGAGGATTTTGTTTATAAACATTGCGCAGATCATATGATAGCAAATATAATATCTGTTCTTTAACAAATACAAAACTTCAAAATGAGGTATTATAACTAAAGCACTTTACTTCAATTAGAGAGAGATAGAGCGAAAGAGAGAGAGAGCAAATGAGAGAGAGACCAAAGTCATGAACATGCGGAAGATTACAGAATACATTAGTGAATTAGAAGATAAAAGTGTAGTAACCCTTTAAAATCAAGAAAATCCACATGGCAATATAATATTTAAGAAAATATTGAAATGCCAAACTGTAGTGAACCTGGCTAGAGGAAGACACAAGTGTATTTTTTTTCCCATGCACCATAAGCAATTCTGAAGCATTCTGAATATATGCAGAAAGTGGTAGGATTTTGGGGTCACCAGGTGTTTAAAACTAACAAACTGATGATTCAGCCTTTTATCTAACCACAAAAGAAAGAGATGGAGATTGCTAAACAATACTGGAACTTTGACTTGACAGGGTTAGTCAGATAGGGTTGGCTAGATGAGAAATAGAAAAATAGGCAACAACTACTCAAGGTGGGCTTCTGTGAAATTACAGAAAGTAAGTGTCAAATACAGAGGAAGGTATTGTTTGGGGTAATTTTTCTTTTTAATTCAATAGGCCATGTATGCCTTGTTGGGATACATGGCATCATGAACTTCAAGTACCAATGAAACTTTAAGACCTGAAAATATTGCATGGCAATAAATTTCAGATATTTCAAATATTTTCAGAGTGTGCCTGAACTATTAAACTACATTTTACCAACCTTTACAAAGGGTGCTTATATTTTGGAGCTGATTGTACTTAAAAAAGTGAGGAAAGGCATCAAAGGCAGAAATGAAGAGCAACACTGACACAAATACAAATCCCTAACAGTAAGCAATAAGATTTAATAATAAGTGTTATCAAGATTTTTTCCACTGTCAAGACTCCTTTACTAATAATTGCACCTTTTTAATTTCAGTGCTTTAATCAAGCAGCCACTGAGGTTTAACATGTTAAAACGATGTTCTGTACCCTTTAGCAGTGTTAATTCTTTCAACTCCGGCATTTCCTAAATATTATCTTTCAAATCACTTGAATCTATTGTGAGGTTGTCTGCAGGCATTTTGGCACACAAGTGAGGTGATTTCAGTTCATCTGACTACTTTGCTTTTGCGTTGCTGATGTATACTCTCACAAGGACATCATGTGTTTTTATTTTGTTCTTATTTGTTTATCTATTGCTTTTGCCTTTGCCCACATAGTGCTACTGCTGCAAAAATACAAGTATATAATATATTCCTTTAGTAACATTTATTTTGAAATGGCCTATAACTAAAACTTTAAATTAAAGCACTAAAAAGCAACTCTCATGGAACATTTTTATTTCCATCCCTTTTTGAAATACTTTAATGTAATATATGTTTAATGTTGTTAAAGCATATTGTTTTCACCCCAGTCCACAGAGTCCAGTGCTTCCCAGTGGTATCATGTGATTGAGGGAGTTTTAGCTAGTGAATTGAATTGGACACAACTAAATTAGGGAGGAAAAAACAAACAAAAACAAAACAATTGGAGCTTTTCAACATGTGCTCATATTTACTGTAGACAGCTTCATTGATTACAAAAATGCATTTGATACAGAATCACAGCCTGTGTGAATCAACAACTTTTCGGCTAAATATAAATAAACCCTATCATTTAATCCATTCTAACTTTTCTGACAGCCTGCTGGGAGTACTGTTATTTCAGGGCCAAAGACATCCAAAAAATTGGTTTCTAGTCATTAGGTAGCAGCAAATTAAATTATATTGATGCCAAAGGATATGTTGATTTCTATTTTCTATGACAAAGAACGAGAACTTAAGACTATATAGCTCAATAGCTTTATTTAAAAGATTGAATATATCTTTCATAAAGCAATGACATATTAACATTATTAATGGGCCTCATGAAATAAATAAAATACAAAACAAGTGTAGCATATGCCCCCTTAAGCAAATGTTGGACAAAAGCATGTTTAAACTATAAACATATATCTAAACCCCACTCAGTACAATCAAACAGAATGTTGCTCAATTACCTTTTAACTCAGCATGTACTGAACTGTCAAAATTCTCAAAAGTGCCCCTGACTCTTGCTTTTGTTATAGTTTTTTTTCCTCTCTCTCTTCCAGTTTGGCAGATTTTGACTCTCTCCTATCTGTGACTTTTTTGACAGCTCTATTTCCTTTGTACTCAGTTCCCCTTGGAGGCCATCCTGCCTCTTATCTCTGGCCACTGGCTGCCCCTTTCTCAGTCTCAATTCGATACTGGCACAGAACCACCTATCGCTGTTGAGACCCCCAAATGCATCCACATCCCACTAACTATACAACCACAGCCTGCCAATCACTTTCTGTGGTTACCCCTGACAACCCACTGACATCTAGAAGTATGTGTGAGTATATACTGCAGGCACATGATACAGAGAGGTAACTTAGGTGCAGGAAGCAGTACACATTTATTATCTCTTTACGCAATTTACAACTCAATAAAGCCATCACTAATAATGCAAGCAAAAATGTTTTGGGCTAGATTGACTTTTTTTAGATTTGGGGTACTAGAAATGCATTTGATGAGGTTTTATTTTAGGTGAATATGTGAAAGGTGTGAATATACTTGTTCAATATGATCACAAAACACACACACTTTATCTGCAGACACTATTAAACTTGGCTATGAAAAAGCTGAATTTCAAAGCTAGAGTTTAATACAATCAAATAGTACTACAATTACATTGGAATCACCAGGTATTAGCTCTCACAAAAAAGGAAATAAGGATAGCTCTGGTTCAAAAAACAAATTGGCTGAGCAGAATTCATACCCCATTGTAACATACTTTAAAAACCTATATTGCTTAGCAGAAATGCATCATTGTTAATAATAAGAAATAAAATAATTTATTTATTTAAATTATTAATACATAGAATTTCGTTTCCAGTTTGTGTCATGGACAACATCCCTTAACAGTTAAATTATCACATTAATGTGTCTTGTGGCTAAAGGCTTGATATTACTTCAAATGTATATGTCTGGGAATTTTCATTTTGTCATATCATGTTCTAGCTGTTTTTGAGCGGTCAAATCCTTAAATCCCTAAACCAGCAAGCAGCCTATCTGCTGATCTGCGATTCTGATGTGGGCTCTGAATAATTTAGCTAAGTAACCATCAGAACGTGTGTGAGATAATAAGAATGTGCTGTAGAAAAGGACAGTCCAAGCTTGTCCTTTCTTCTCCAAATCTCCCTTTTCCAAATTTCACACTCCTTTTTATTAAAGTGAAAGAGGTAGGAAGGGAGGCCTACCACTCTTTTGAGTAGAAACGTTCCTTCTGTTGGGGAGGATACAGGAGGGGTATGGGGAAAGACAGTTGTTTTGTCTCTTACAATTTGGTCATTTACATCTCCACAGACTTCTTATCAAAGTAGCCTTTGTGAAGGATTATCTGTGGAACTAGAGGCTAAGACTAAAAGCCTAACCATGCTGACAGGCCTAACAGACACAAACACCCAGAGTTCTGCTGACACAGTAACAAATCTCTCTAACACAACTCAAATTCTGTTGTGATGTCCACCTTAGATCTCTTGAGGTATCCTTGTTTCTTTGTTACTATACTTAAATATTACTTTTAATTACTAAAATACTCCAGTACTTGTATTTTTATCCAGTTGTATTCACATGAGGAATATTTTCATTGAAACTTTTCTCTTTTACTCTGCAGTTGAAGTCCTATCTATTTGAATTTTTAGTTGTTGTTTTTTTTAATTTCCCAACAAATCATTCAATCACTTTTTATTGAAAATGCCTGCAACTATGCTAATTTGTCTTCAGGCAGGGCTAGTACAGAAGCATCTTCCAACCACAAACCACAACATCACACACTACCAAACAAAGAAAATATGTCTATGGTGCAGCACAAAGAACAAAACAAAAAAAACATTAATAAGTGTTCACACGCTTTAAAACAAATCTACTTCAATCCAAGTTTCCACTTACTCCAGATCAGCCAAAACACACTCAAATTTTATGTCATCAGTTTAGCATTGGAGTTTCAAAGCTAACATACACAAATACTAAAAAGTCAGTAGCCACCCAAGACAATTTAACTATCATTCAAACCACATACAGCTATTCATTAAGGTGACAAAGACTTAAAGACATGGAATCACTTAATGTGACCTATAAAAATAGACAATGGCCGCATACAACTACACTGTAAAGTTTTGTTCATTTTTGTACCCCAAAGTAAGTCATACTGTGGCCACATCTTAATGAAGAACTTAATGAGGTGGGAGTCGAGAAGACGGAGGAGTCTGAGGAGTTGAGAGACGTTATGGGGACATATTTTCAGAAAACATTTGGGTGACTATTGACTTCTAGTGCCATTTCGCTCACAGCTCCATTTCTAAAGATTCAAAGCATGGACACCAAACATGTTTTGTCTAATTGGCTTGAATTGGAATGATTTTCCTAAACTATTCCTGTAAGAGCAATGAGAAAATATCTCAAACACTCATAATGACACAGACATGTATCCACATAAGACACATTCATTCTTAACTTTTAAACATTCTTTCACACACCCTTGCAAATCCATCTACACACACACACGCACACACACAGTGAATAAAAAAATCCAAACACCAGGAGTTAGGCAAAATGAGCCATTTGCACACCAATTGTTTTTTTTCCTAAAAGGCTAGAGAAACAGAAGGACACCACCTCTTTCTCTCACTCAATTCTTTCTCTCACTCTCTCTCTTTCTTAAAGTTTTCCTTTCCCTTTCTCCAAGGCCTGCCCTCCTCCTGCTCCTCCTCTCCCCTTCCCTCTCTCCACATGCAAGAAAAGCAAGTGAATGGGGGCTTGGAATGAATTAATGAAAGGATGAATGGGGGATGAGATGAGGAGGAGGGGCATTAGGGACCCCAGAGTCCAGCAATGCAAGAACCACATGTGCTGTCCATTAGCAATGCAAGCCTTGTCACCACACACACACACACACACACACACACACACACACACACACACACAGGCACTAACACACATATACCAAGATTCATCATT
>JBBPDA010039197.1:191-14535 GCA_037974385.1 Arnoldichthys spilopterus
AGTTATTCAGTATCCACTATGAGTTATACAGTATCCACTATGAGTTATTCAGTATCCACTATGAGTTATTCAGTATCTACTATGAGTTATTTAGTATCCACTATGAATTATTCAGTATCTACTATGAGTTATTCAGTATCCACTATGAGTTATACAGTATCCACTATGAGTTATTCAGTATCCACTATGAGTTATTCAGTATCCACTATGAGTTATTTAGTATCTACTATGAGTTATTCAGTATCCACTATGAGTTTTTCAGAATCCACTATGAGTTATTCAGTATCCACTATGAGTTATTTAGTATCTACTATGAGTTAGTCAGTATCCACTATGAGTTATTCAGTATCCACTATGAGTTATTTAGTATCCACTATGAGTTTTTCAGTATCCACTATGAGTTTTTCAGTATCCACTATGAGTTATTTAGTATCTACTATGAGTTTTTCAGTATCCACTATGAGTTTTTCAGTATCCACTATGAGTTATTCAGTATACACTGAGTATCCATCACCTGTGTTCTGTCCTAATCACTGCTTCAGCACTCCATCACCTGGAGAGTTGATAAAGCACGTCTCTACAGACCAGGTGAGAACGTTCTCTCTGCTGATTGGTCAGATGTGTGTGGGCGGTGGGATTGAGAAAGGAAGAAGCAAAGAAGGAAAAATCTCCTGTTTCCTGAACAAGTGTGAGAGAACCATCGCTGTGCTGAGCCGACGCTTGCTCAGAACCAGCGGAACTCTGCCAGCAGAGGTGTTTGCTAAGAGGGGCAATCGGATAACGTTCCCACCACAAAAATGAACCAATCCAGAGATGATTTGGAATCAGACCGAGACCCCCACCCCCTTCCTCTAAAGGGTGTGGTCATTCTGGTGTGGTTACTGTGTTCACATCTGCCCAAACAAACCGAATCAAAGGAGTAAAACACACTTCGGTTCAGTTAGACAGAATTAAGGCCACAGGTGTGAACGCAGCTTTAGAGACTAGAACCAGATCCATATGACTTCATAATTCAATATCTGCAAATACCGATAGAATTCTGATCATCTCTGTGTCTCTGTTACCTAACAAAGAAGATAATCATGATGCTAACTGCTACATGTTATAATAGGGTAAATATAGATAATAAACATAAATAAAGATAATCAGAGGAGGCCACCAGCGGCATTTAGTGCGGTGTCTGTTGTTTTATTTGAGATAAAGTCTCACACAGCTGGAGAACCTAGCAAAACAGTGCGCACAGTTCAACACAGGGCCTTGGGATTGTGTTCATCAACCAATACTAAACATGATCGATCAAAAGGGACAAATTATTCATTAATCACCAAAAACAGGTCCAGTAAATCTGATCTATCAATTCCCTGGAGAAGACTAGCCGCTACGGAACTAGCTGAGCTGGCCAGGCCGCCTGCTTATTGGAACACAGCCCCTCTAGTTTATCACTCACTCACGTTCCACCTTAAATGCTACGGCAGTTACACCCTGGCGCCCTGCCCTGCACCATTTAAGGTGGAATGGGATATTTCCATCAGAGGCTGGTGGATACACAACTAACTTCATCGTTATTATTGTTATTTTTATTGTTTATTATTATTCCCTCTAAGAAAAAGGAACCCGGAGGACTTTTATAAGAGTCCCACCACAATATTATTATAGACACTACAGGAAAATTATACAGAGCATATAATACACATTATACAGCACAGCAGAAATATTACAGCATTATAAATCTTCTATTATTATTATTATTATTATTAGTTTACAGTGAGCGCTGGATGCTGAAGCCTCGATGCAGAAAGGGGAGAATTAGGGGCTGTGTTCTCTGTGTTGTGCTGTTGAGCTCCAGAATAAAGCACATTCAGCCTCAGTGTTCGGCTACAGACCCACACCCATCACCCCCATCACCCCCATCACCCCTTCTCCCCTCTCTCTCTCTAATAAACGGGTTTCTCACCGTATTTGGGTTTTTTCTCCTGTAGCTCCATGTCTGTCGGGGTGTGTGTGTGTCCCTAGTCCTCTCCGAGCGTGCTGCTCGCCCACCGAACCTCCTCCTGTTAGGTCGCTGGGAACCAACACACACACAGGGGTTGCCAGATTGTCCCGCTTTCACCCAAAACCCAGTTAAAGGCTCAACACACACACACACACTTTCATCAGACTGAGAACACTACAATAATCACAGCAAAATTGCACATAAACAATGATGGAATATTGTAAAAGACTCAAAAGCTGATTTCACTGATTTTTCTGTATTATATGTATTTTTTTTTAATAGAACAGTACTATAATATCTAACATTCCCTTAATCAAATACAGCATTAAAGCAGATTTTTTGTTGTTGCTTATTTGCTTTTTGGCAAAAACCGTTAGAGAATCGAATCATAAACAAAATGACCTCAAGTCGCCAGATCTGGCAACCCTACTCGCTCTACGATAGCGCGGGCGCGGGGTCTGAATCCTCCAATGAGCGCGCAGCGTATCTGACTGACAGTGTGTCAGCCAATAGGAGCTCGGCGCTGCTGCAGCGTGATTTGTCCAGAACGCAGCGACTTTTTCCCCCCACAACGTTAATGTCATGTTTTCATATTCAGCGCAACACGAACCTGCGGATTTAAACAGCAGCAGCAGCGCAGAGAGCTGATGTTACAGCAGGAGGATCAGCATCAGGGTGCGGCTTCTGGGAAAAGAGCGCGTGGGGTGTGAAGGGTGTGTTCACATGAATAATGCAACACCACCGCCTCATATTTCTCACACACACTCACACACTGTGGGTGAGAAACTGCAGACAGAGCGATCACAGCTTCTGTAACAGAACACACTGTAGTGAAGCGCACACAGAGACACACTCGGCTGTACTCAGTGTCTGAAGGCTTTCAGTTCCACTCCTGTCCAGCAGAGGGCTGTAGGAGACCGCGGGTCAAGCTGAGCTTTGCTTATGTCAGACTGTTGTTTAGTGACTTTACAAAAATTACGTTTTACTTTGTTTTTTTTTCTGGCTGTTATTTTACCGTTTCTGACCTTTATGCTGTTTTTTTAGCTGTAAGTGTTCTGGTGGGGTAGTGTTCTAACCATAACCTCACCATAACCTCACCATAACAACACCGTAACCTCACCACAACAACACCATAACCTCACCACAACAACACCATAACAACACCGTAACCTCACCACAACAACACCGTAACCTCATCACAACAACACCATAACCTCATCACAACAACACCATAACCTCACTATAACAACACCGTAACCTCACCACAACAACACCATAACCTCACCATAACAACACAGTAACCTCACCACAACAACACCATAACCTCACCACAACAACACCATAACAACACCGTAACCTCATCACAACAACACCGTAACCTCATCACAACAACACCATAACCTCATCACAACAACACCATAACCTCATCACAACAACACCATAACCTCACCACAACAACACCATAACCTCACCATAACAACACAGTAACCTCACCACAACAACACCATAACCTCACCACAACAACACCATAACAACACCGTAACCTCATCACAACAACACCGTAACCTCATCACAACAACACCATAACCTCATCACAACAACACCATAACCTCATCACAACAACACCATAACAACACCATAACCTCACCATAACAACACCGTAACCTCACCACAACACCATAACCTCACCACAACAACACCATAACAACACCGTAACCTCACCACAACAACACCGTAACCTCATCACAACAACACCATAACCTCATCACAACAACACCATAACCTCACTATAACAACACCGTAACCTCACCACAACAACACCATAACCTCACCATAACAACACCGTAACCTCACCACAACAACACCATAACCTCACCACAACACCATAACAACACCGTAACCTCACCACAACAACACCATAACCTCACCACAACACCATAACAACACAGTAACCTCACCACAACAACACCATAACAACACCGTAACCTCACCATAACACCATAACAACACCATAACCTCACCATAACACCATAACCTCACAATAACATCAACATAACACCATAACCTCACCAGAACAACACCATAACCTTACAATAACATCAACATAACATCACAGTAACACCATAACCTCACCATAACACGTAACCTCACCATGACATCACCATAACAACACCATAACTTCAGCATATCTTCACATTAACATCACAATAACATCGCCATAACTACACTGTAATCATGAAAATCTCTATAGAAATAAAAATGAAGTGAACAATGTGAAATAACATGTAAAGCTCAGCAGGTCAGAAACAGCCCAGTGCTGAAGGGGGTTCAGGCTGATAAAGTGTGCGGCAGACGGACTACAGCCTGGGGTTTCTAATAAAGTGGCCAGCGACTGGTAGTCACTGTAGCTACTGAGATTAGCGTCGCTCGTGTGAGGTCCTTTATCAAACAGGCCTGTGCTAAAGCTAACCCGCTAAAGGTTCAGAGAGAGGCTTTAGTGTTAATCTGATAAAGGCTCATCTGGCAGTGGAGGGGACCAGCACACACACACACACACACACACACACACACACACTCAGTGTCAGTCCACCCGCAGCAGCGCAGACGGAGTGTATTGGTGCATGTGTGTGTTTTGTCTGCGGTGATGGACCCTGCGGACCCCTCGGTGTATCGTCAGTACCGCCCTCCTCCACGGGACCTGCTCCAGCTGCCCCGGGCGGTGCTGTACCTGCTAATGGCCGCCTTGGTGGTGGTGGCGGTCGCCTACGCCATTGTGGGCCACCTCATGAAAGACCTCGCACACGACATCCTGGGTAAACAAATTACAATGCTCAGTTTGTGATGGACACTAGGACCAGACTGGTTTAGCGTGGGGCTGGTAATATGTGTTGAAATTAAAGGGACACTCCATCTCCCACCTGGGCTGCTGAGTCTGCAGCAGCCGCTCGGTTCTTGTACCTTCAACACATTTCCCTGATCTGAGGAAAGTACAGAAAATCACTAACAGGAGCTGAGGGAACTGGAAGGTGTGTAAGATGCTGAAGGTGCTGAAGGTGCTGAAAATTGCTACAGGTGCTGTAAGGTGCTGAGAGTAATGAAAGGTGTGTAAGATGCTGAAAGATGCTGAAGGTGATGAAGGTGCTGATGGTGCTGAAGATGCTGAAGGTGTGTAAGATGTTGAAGGTGATGAAAGATGCTGAAGGTGCTGATGGTGCTGAAGGTGTGTAAGATGTTAAAGGTGATGAAAGGTGTGTAAGATGTTGAAGGTGATGAAAGATGCTGAAGGTGTTGAAAGTACTGAAGGTGCTGAAGGTGCTGAAGGTGTTGAAGGTGCTGAAGGTGCTGAAGGTGCTGAAGGTGTTGAAGGTGCTGAAGGTGCTGAAAGATGCTGAAGGTGTTGAAGGTGATAAAGGTGCTGATGGTGCTGAAGATGCTGAAGGTGTGTAAGATGTTAAAGGTGATGAAAGGTGTGTAAGATGTTGAATATGATGAAAGATGCTGAAGGTGTTGAAGGTGTTGAAGGTGCTGAAGGTGCTGAAGGTGTTGAAGGTGTTGAAGGTACTGAAAGATGCTGAAGGTGTTGAAGGTGCTGAAAGATGCTGAAGGTGCTGAAGCTGAAATAGCCGAGTCACTAGCGCATTAGACTGAAGATCTACAGGTGCCTGGTTCGATCCTGGGTTCCTGCAAAATGGCAGCTCCATGTTTGGTGCCCTAGTGGTCAGGATCTTGCCCTTGTGAATGGAAGATGGGCAGATGTCCTGGCCTCAGCACCACTGAGGTGTCCTTGAACAAAGTACCGTCGTGCTACACTGCTCCAGGGTGCTGTTGATAGCTGCTGCTGCTCCATGTGTGGATGGGAGTGGGTGCAGAGGTCACATGTCGTTGTGGGTACTTTGTGCGTTGAATGTGTTCACAATGACAAACAGTCACTTTCAAAGGCGATTAAAGGTGTTGAAGGTGCTGAAAGTTGTTGGAATGCTGCAGAGATCAGGAAGGAGAATAACGTTCCACAGACAGAGCAGGTTTCCCAGTGGTGGAGCTCTGTGGGATGGAGATACTTTTACAGTGAAGAAACAGGACAGAAGGAGATTTCTGTGAGCTGCTTTTGTGGGTAGTTGTGGGTGGTTGAGGGTAGTCGTGAGTAGTTGAGAGTATTTGTGGGTAGTTGTGAGTAGTTGAGGGTAGTTGTGGGTGAGTTGTGAGTAGTTGAAGGTAGTTGTGAGTAGTTGAAGGTAGTTGAGGGTAGTTGTGAGTAGTTGAAGGTAGTTGTGGGTGAGTTGTGAGTAGTTGAGGGTAGTTGTGAGTAGTTGAAGGTAGTTGTGAGTAGTTGAGGGTAGTTGAGGGTAGTTCTGAGTAGTTGTGGGTGAGTTGTGAGTAGGTGAAGGTAGTTGAGGGTAGTTCTGAGTAGTTGAAGGTAGTTGTGGGTGAGTTGTGAGTAGTTGAGGGTAGTTGTGAGTAGTTGAAGGTAGTTGTGGGTGAGTTGTGAGTAGTTGAGGGTAGTTGTGGGTGAGTTGTGAGAAGTTGAAGGTAGTTGTGAGTAGTTAAAGGTAGTTTTGGGTGAGTTATGGGCAGTTATGGGTGGTTGTGGGCAGTTGTGAGTAGTTGAAGGTAGTTGTGGGTAGTTGTGAGTAGTGTAAAGTAGTTGTGGGTGAGTTGTGAGTAGTTGAAGGTAGTTATGAGTAGTTGAAGGTAGTTGTGGGTGAGTTATGGGCAGTTATGGGTGGTTGTGGGCAGTTGTGAGTAATTGAAGGTAGTTGTGGGTAGTTGAGGGTAGTTGTGAGTAGTTGTGGGTGAGTTGTGAGTAGTTTAAAGTAGTTGTGGGTGGGTTGTGAGTAGTTGAAGGTAGTTGTGGGTGAGTTATGGGCAGTTATGGGTGGTTGTGGGCAGTTGTGAGTAGTTGAAGGTAGTTGTGGGTAGTTGAGGGTAGTTAAAAGTAGTTGTGGGTGAGTTGTGAGTAGTTGAAGGTAGTTGAGGGTGAGTTGTGGGTAGTTGAGGGTAGTTGTGGGTGAGTTATGGGCAGCTATGGGTGGTTGTGGGCAGTTGTGAATAGTTGAAGGTAGTTGTGAGTAGTTGAAGGTAGTTGTGGGTAGTTGAGGGTAGTTGAAGGTAGTTGAGGGTAGTTGTGAGTAGTTGTGGGTAGTTGAGGGTAGTTGTGAGTAGTTGAAGGTAGTTGAGGGTAGTTGTGAGTAGTTGAAGGTAGTTGAGGGTAGTTGTGAGTAGTTGTGGGTAGTTGAGGGTAGTTGTGAGTAGTTGAAGGTAGTTGAGGGTAGTTGTGAGTAGTTGAAGGTAGTTGTGGGTAGTTGAGGGTAGTTGTGAGTAGTTGAAGGTAGTTGTGGGTGAGTTGTGAGTGTATCTCCAGTTTTGTCTATTTTGAACGAAGGATATGTAACATCTCACAGTGAACGGACCAATAGAAATGCTCTAAACTCTAAAGCTCCGTTAGCTTTCATTATCCCATTAGCTTGTGTTATCCCATTAGCGTCTGTTAGCTTCCGTTATAAATTCAGGATGTAGTTCCTCCTCCTGTAAACTTCCTGTTTTTGATTTATAGGCACTGTAACTCTCTCTCTCTCTCTCTCTCTCTCTCTCTCTCTTCAGACTGTACCCTGGGACCACAAGAAGAGGAGCTGAAGAGCAGTGAGACGGGAGGGGCTAGCCCCGCCCACATGCCCCCGCCCCTGATGCTGTCCCACCCGAACGCGTTCCACGTGTGGGATCAGGATGAGGTTGTGATTCCGCTGTCTCCGGAGGAAAGCCCCCAGACGAGCCCCCTGCTGGCGGTCATCCCCTACATCCCTCACTTCTTCCCCTCGCACAGCAGCCACAGCACCCCCTCCAGCCCCGCCCCCGCACTGCAGCCTGAATACAAGAGCCCCCAAACCGAGGCCAAGGAGCTCTCCTCCATCCCTGAGTGCCCTGTGAACTTTGCGCACTTCTATCCCTGACCTCAGAATGACCCCACACAGCAGAGGTCGTCCATGGCTGGTGGACTTTGATGCGGTTGAATGGGATACTCCAGCATTTCTCCGTCCTGACCTCTGTCTGCTGTATGTGTAGCATTACCACACACAGTAACTTCCACAAACGTCCCTGCACACGGGAGACACACCCACTCTGCAGACGGACGCTAGAACACGTTTAGTCTGTATGTTTTGCTTCTAGAAATGGCCTTAGTGTTCCACAGGGACTAATTCGAAAGTAGAAAGTAGCCGGAACTACTTTTTCTCACTGTGAGGTTGGGCTCTGGTTGTCTTCCTGCACACCGGAGTCCGGGACCGGCCTGTGCGGAACTGATGAACCCTGGCGTAACGTGAGGGCTCCACTCCAGCTCAGTGTGGTGATTTACCTGCTCTCACCTGATCCAGCTGTGCAGGTGAGTTACAGCACAAATCGCCAAACTGTTCCAGGATGAAGCCCTGCAGGACGGGCGGTGTCCCCTGCACATGCAGGCTCACAGATTTCCACACGTCCAGAGTGGCAGGAAAGTCCTCAAAGCTGTTTATCTGGTCCCAGACGTTCGCTTGTGGAATTACCGTCACATTCTGGGTTTTTTTTCCTTTACCCGCTCACAGATCTTTTTCTGCCCAGTTCAGTCGTCTCTAACTCCACCCACTTGCTCGGACTCCCCCAATCACGCCATACCACCAACACTGGGAGAATGAAGTTCCACCCACATTTTCTCACACTGCTGCTAATGGGAGGGACAGCTGAGCAAACTTGGAGGAGAATGCTAACCGCTAATTCTGCTGTGTCAGAGTGATGGGGGAGAGGGAGGACCGCCCTGCCTACCCAAAGAGAGAGAGAGAGAGAGAAAGAGGACAGTCATGCTAAGTGATGGGGGAAAGAGAGGTCCACCCTACCCACCCACAGAGAGAGAGAGAGAGAGAGAGAGAGAGAGAAGGAGGAGAGTTATGCTGAGTGATAGGGGAGAGAGAGGACCACCCTACCCACCCACTGAGAGAGAGAGAGAGGAGGGTTATGCTGAGTAATGGGGGAGAGGGAGGGCCACACAGAAGACTGGGGAGCGTGACCTCCCGCTGACAGGACTTTTGTGCCACCGAAAGCCCACGTTCCGTAAAATGGACCTTTACTGACACTCACGTGACCTGTGACCTTGGCTGAGGAAACGTTTTTGCATTGTTCGTGAGGCCGAGCGTTCGTCTGAGGCCTGAGAGAGGAGCTATAGTCCTAAAGCCCTGCTGAAGCCCAAGCTGCTGCCGCCGGAAGCCTGACCGGCTAAGCTCGGATTTTCTGGAAGCAGCTTCCCCGTGGTGCTTTTGCGGGCGGCGTGAGGACACCACGAGGGAACACCGGCCTGCGGCTTGGGCCAGCTCAAGACGAGCCAAAAGACTTCACCGTTACAGGGACGATGGAATGATGTGGTCTCACTGTATTTCCAGGTGCTTCGGGCAAAATCCAGATCCAATCCGCAACCAGTGAGAACGTTTAGGTCTGGTGTTCATGAAGCTAGAACCCACTGAGACGTCCATCATTAGCTTCAGATTTTAGAACCTCATCAATGACGAAACCAAGTTGTCAAAGCAAAACGTGTGGCATGTTGTTTGTGTTACCAAATCCAATAAAAGCAGTGTGGACACGAGGAGGCGTTTACACCTTTACGGAACCAGTGTGTTTTCATGCAGAACCCCACTCTCACCCCTCCTGTGTCATGTGGTTCTGCGGAGAACCAGGGATGAACACACTCAGCAGGTCATACCTGATAAGGAAACCGAGACAAAGTGAGCTAATCGGATTAGCACAGCTCGGCCCCTTTTAGCGCGGTCAGAGCGGATTTAGCATTAGCTTAGTGCTAACGTTCTCGGGTCAAACCTCACCGAGCTAATGCTAATGCCCAGCAGTCGCGTGAGAGAGAGTCGGGAGAGTTGAAGGGCAGCGAAAAACTGCGTAAATGAAACTAAAAACAAACCAAATGTAGTCCGGCATTGCGGTGGTGCCGCAGATTATCGATCCGGGCGGCTAACGTCAGCTAAACAAAGCTAGCGCCCGCATTTAATAAGATTCTCCGTCAGCTGCTCAAGCAGATCCAATCAATGCCACCTTAGATAAAGCCCAGGGTTCCCTCAGGTCACTCAGAGGAACCAAGGACAGGAGCACAGGCCATTAGCCCACTGTACGCTAACACAGCGAACACCCCCAGCACTTTCAGCACAAATTGCACCAAACTGTCATTTAAGCACAAACCCGAAGTGCAGTTCAGTCATAAAGCAAGAACTTCTGCTCATAAGGTCATGTCCATTAGCACAAGCGATGCCAAGACCCATAAAAACATCCGTATTCGACGCCCAGTGCCGAGAAATTCAATAATCAATCAACACAATGTTAAAGCAGCAGAGACGAGAGGTTAGAGGTGTTGGGAGTCAGGAAGGTGAAGAGTGAGCGGGAATAAATAAGTAGTTGAGAGCGAGGAGCAGAACCACAGCAGGCACATCACTTAGTGGCAGTAGTGGCCTAGTGGTTAGGACACTGCCCTTGGGACCTGAAGGTCGCAGGTTCAAGTCCCAGCCTGGGCACTTCTGAGGTTCCCTTGAGTGAGGTACCATCCCACTACACTGCTCCACGTCTTAGAAGTTGCTTTGGATAAAAGCGTCAACCAATGTAAAAGTTTGAGCACCACATTCAAAAACCTCTGGCGTAGAACCTCCACATGAGAAAACAACTGAACATCAGTACCTGACTGTCTGCACATTCTACACGTTCCTTACACTCAAATACGACCAAAATAACGAGAAGTTGAGAATTTACAAGAGACATCTAGAGCTTTAGCAAGTCACTGGGATCACAGCACAGGGCACAAACTGCAACGTCTACATGGGCAACACCTGGGGAGCAGGGCTTGGGGGGATGGAACCTTTCTGGAACTTTTAATGGTCCAACAGTTAAACTAAAGATTAATTAAATTATATATAAAAATGTAAATACTGACACTTCTAAAGCTGGGACAAAATAACAGACCCTAAATCCCTCAGCAAGTTACAGAACCAGGGACCTACAGCCCACTGACTGATGCCTCAAGTTCAGTGTGCTCTGCTGCCCTCTGGTGGCAACAAGCTTCCACTTACACAATGAGGTCCAGGCACTAAACTCTCCTCCTGACTCGGCCCAGCAACATGAATAAAGAGACCATTTTACTTCCAAAAAAGATTTATTCACTTTTTTAAAACATTCTTCAAACATTTATTGCTCAAATCCAGAAACAAGCTAAAACACATCTGAAGATTTAAGAACTTCCATATAATATAATTACTAGAGTCCGTCTACACTACAGCTACACTGCCTCTAATCTTTAAAAAGGAAGGTCCCTCAGACACAGGCCCAGACCAGGTCAGAGGTCCCGTTTGGAGAGAACTGCCCTGTACAGGGAGGTTCCCCGGGCCTGGATGAACGTAATGGTCAGTTTCTTCTTGTTCACCTCCATGTGGGTAAACCCCCCCAGGGTGGAGGCCTTGCCAGTGAAGAACTTGAGGGAGTTTTTGGGAACATCGTTACGGTGCCTAACGTCCGGATCCATGAAGTTTCCAGCGCCGCTCACAACGTAACCGATCCCGGACTCCTTCAGGTACTGGACAGGAGACAGGAGAGTTAGGACACACCACAGGCCCTAGAGGACAAAGTCCCTACAGGAACGTTCCCCACACTGGAGCATGATCTAGAACAGGGACTGAAGAGGACACTCCGGTCAGACGGCAGAGGAAGGGAGAACAGGCCAAAACTAACCTGCAGGTTGTGGTCGTGGCCACATAAATACGCCGTGGCCTTGTACTTCACCAGCAGGGGGCGCAGCCTCTTCAGCAGGCAGTCTGTGGGGCCATGCTCAGAGATGGACCAGACCGGGTAGTGTCCAGCCACCAGCAGGAAGTCAGCCTTGGAGCTGGCCATGCGCTCCTGCAGCCACAGAAGCTGCCGGTTCGCCTGGACGCTGCTGCGCGGACCC
This sequence comes from Arnoldichthys spilopterus, assembly GCA_037974385.1. Lineage (NCBI taxonomy): Eukaryota > Metazoa > Chordata > Actinopteri > Characiformes > Lepidarchidae > Arnoldichthys > Arnoldichthys spilopterus. Next base: position 12,137 of record JBBPDA010039197.1, read on the forward strand.
TGAGGCTTCAGGTCCAGGAAGTCGTCCGTGTGCCCACACAGCAGCACCGTGTCCAGCATCAGGATGGTCATGGTGCTGTCCGTCTTCGGGATGCGGAAGTTAAGCTCATAGTAATAATATGGGAAGTTCCTGAGGGGGGGGGGGAGGAACAGGATCAAGGAAGGCCGGCATTAAAGAGCCCATATCCTACATTCACCATGTGAGCTTTCAAAATTTGTATGTAGATGAGCCCTGTCCTGATTGGCTGCTGCATCATGCCTCAATATACCAATGGACAGGTGGAGCCAAACTGCTGCATGCTCATTAGGGGAGGAGTTTGACCTCAAATTAAGTAAAAGCAGGCCACGAAATTCAGCAGGACTCACCATCTTGGGGACACCTTGCTGTATTGGATCTGGGCGAGGACATTTCCTGCGTGGTCATGGTTGCCAGCAACAACGAACCACGGAATATTAAGAGACTTTGCGGTGTAGATGTTCTCAAAGGTTTCCTACAGACAGCAGGTCAAAGGTTAGACACTAGAGCCCTACTGACCCAACCAAGCACCACTGAAAGAGGAACTCCACCCATACAATCTGCACAGTCAGTCACATGGATGATTGTTCTAGAGATGAAGACCCATGTTTTAGGCCAGCACCTCAGAACAAGGTAGCAAATCTAATTTTAAATGGAATTCACAATTTAAAATTTATAGTATTAATTAAATGTGATTAAACTAAAATTCAATAACCACCCAATTGCTCAAGAAACCCTGAAAGGCAAATGCTCAGTGGTGGTGAATGGAACCAGACGTCCAGTTCCTCTAAAAGCTCCCTCAAGTTCCTCCATGAGCTGGTTCTACCAGAGTTTGGAGAAGATTTTGGGCCTAAAACTGAACTCATTCATGGTGGAGGGATACATGCAGGGTGTTGAGGGTAAAAAGTCCCCCAGAGTGATTTAGTTCAGATTCACTATTTTACGCAATCAACATCACCATAGAAACTCAGACAGAGCTTCACTGGGGGTTTGGAGATGTGACGTCTGGTTCCATTCACCACCACTGTACAGAACTCCAGTCTGAACCAGTTCACACCAGACCCACCCTTATCCTGGTCTGCTATTGGAGTAAATATGAGCAGCTGATCACCTGGAAACGAGGATCATCCACACTCTTCACTCCCTTGTAATAAAAGTTATCGCCCAGGGCCAAAACGAAGTCTGCACCCAGCTGATCGGCGGTGCGGCCCATCTCCCGGGCTGTGGCCCACTCTATGGGAGTGATGAAGGGAGCGTTGGGTAGACCACCCCAGTCCCCGACCACCAGGAACCGGATGGATGATTGATTACCTGGAGTAGACAAGACATCAGGAGAAAAGCTCATACTATATTCACTTGGGGCCTCTACAACAAATATACAAACAAGCTGTTCTGATTGGCTGTGCCAAAAAGCAGCTCAAGCTGGAACACTGCTTATAACTTCAGGGTAAATGGGCAAAGCTAAACCACTAAGAATATTGGGCATTATAAGGGCCTGTTAAGTGTCTCAACTGCAGTTCAGCAACCTAGACAGCAGGGGGAGCCCCAACCAATGCAGCTAAAGCAATGGAAGTTCACACAACACCATTTAAGGTGGAATGGAACACTTCAGTGAAGCTGGCCAAATTCATCTCAGTGCCTCAAACCATGTTAAGGCTCCTGACCCCGTACAACTCCATTATCTAGAACCAACTCAAGAACCAAGCAAGACCTCACAAAAGACCCCAGGAGTGGAGACTAAACTCACCACCTTTGGTTTCCAGGTCAACGAATGAAGGAGGGTAGCAAAGGGCCGCAGGGAGCGCGATGAGGATGACAAGGATCAGCTGTGGCGCCATCTGCAGGAAGGAGAACAGATTTGGTGCACGGTCACATTAAAACAAACCCTGAAGTCAGAATAAAGCGTGAAACCGCTGCAGAACCAGGCCTCACCATACACACACCCCTGTGTTCCTCTCTCTACACCTCACACACACACTGTCCTCACCGCACCCTGCATATAAACTCACCTCCCAGCTGAACACACTTAACATTAACACACACGCACACCAATCAGCACTCTCCCCTCCTCTGAATGGGTGTGTTCACACTCTCTGCTGACCAGAGTGACGCTAATGTTCGTGTTCTAGCTGATTAGCACAATGGTTCTGCTGCCCTCTTACATCATCACAATGCGAATTTCGGAGAAGGGCTCCAGCAGGACACGGTGGAGGGACTGGACTCGCTCTGGAGCTTGTTCTTGTGGAGGGTTCCAGGTGTGCAGAAGTTAGTACCTACCAACAGTGACCCAAGGAAGGACGACTGGTGGGTCGTGGGTGCCCGAGTCTCACTGCTGCGTGTGGGGAGTGAAGGCTAGTGGGTCTGGTCTGATCCCACAGAAGAGC
>JBBPDA010039247.1:0-11632 GCA_037974385.1 Arnoldichthys spilopterus
CGCGGAAGACCGGGGTTCGATTCCCCGACGGGGAGAGAGCAAATCTTTTCGTTTTCTTGTTTACAGTGTTATTGGTGTAAAGAATAAACACATAGATTTATGTGTGAACACGCTCAAAATGTATAATATCGCTTTCATGGTGTCCTATGTGCTCATTCAGTTAATTGGGTTGCCAGTCTTGAGCTAACTGGTGAGATCTCAGATTTGTCAAAGGGGGTTTCTGGTCATTCTGGAATCCTGCAACCCTTACTCTGAAAAAAAAAAAAATGAAATTAATTAATTAATTTAGAAATACACAATCTTAATAGGAAATTGCACTTTTTAAAATATACTGTTATAAGTTTTAATCTCTTATGAACGAGAAAAGAGATTTACTTAACATCTTAACTTTTAAAAGATTAAATCTTCTCAGTCACCAGTTTTCCTTATGACTCTTTGAGAACTTCCCTCATCATTTACTTTGAGAAAAAGAATAATAAACACAGCTCTCCACTGAGTATCTGAAATGAGCCTCCTTTTCCTAATTCATAGGCATACTGGATGAGCAGCACCACTCCTAACAGTTAGCACATTACATTTTAAACAGCTAAAACTAGATACAGACAGGTGCTTTAAATACTTCTTACAGACCCCTGTAGTTCTGGCGTCAGTGTCGACAATGAAAGGTTTTGCCAGGTCCGGGCTCATAAGCACTGGAGCCTTTCTCAACGCCTCCCGCAGCTGTTTAAAAGCATCTTCGCATTCCGCGGACCACTGGAAATCCCTCCCTTTTTCTGTTAGCCGATGTAGTGGCCAGGTGAAATCCTAGGCCAAACCCAGGAAGCTACACACCTCTTTTACGCTCTGCGGTGTTGGCCAGTAATTAACGCGCATTTCTTCAGGTTTAGCTGCTCTAATGGCCTGGAGCACTTCCGCTACGTTCTGTACCGCCCCCTCAAACATCCTTGCGTGTACCAGCAAGTTGTCCAGATACATGACGCATTTTGACTGCAGGTCCCGACTCAACATGCGCTCCATGAGCCGTTCGAATGTGGCTGGACTATTACAAAGCCCGAACGGCATAACCTGGAAATGCCATATCCCTTGCCCGATAATGAAAGCGGTTTTGGTTTTAGCATTCTCAGCTAACTCTACCTGTCAATAACTGCTCCGCAGGTCTAAGGAGGTGAACCACCGCGAATCTGCAATGTAGTCTAACGTGTCGTCGACTCGAGGTGTTACCGGATTAGTCCACACAGAAGCGCCAGCTGTTGACTTTCTTTTTAACCAGCACTGCCGGTGCCGCCCACGGGCTCTCTGATGGTTCGATCACCCCTGCTGCTGCCATCTTCTCAATTTTCTTCTCAGCGGCCTGCTGCTTGGCCAGCGATAGCTGGTGCGGGCGCAAACGTGTCGGGGCAGCACCCCCAGTGTCAATGTCGTGCTGAACTAGGGCCGTCCGCGTGCACTCCTCGTCCTTTGCTGCGAACAAATTACGCGTCAGCTCAGCCCTCTGACTCTTCGTGAGCCTTGCACCTTCCCTCTGCAGCAACTCATGGACCGCTTGTCGTGTCTCGATGGACGGCCCCTCCATGGTGTGGGTTCCATTTACGGTAGCGTTGGTCTCTCTGCTGAGACGAACTGGTCCTCGGGGCAATGTGGAGCTGTCTTGTTGCGACCTCCAGTGTTGCCCTTGCCAACATGTCCAGCCCCAAGATGCATGGCTCCACCACGTCTGCGAGCCACACCTTATGCTCGACTGACGTCCAGTTCACCATGATCGTCAGCTGTCTCTTTCACCGCATTTTTGCATGTGCGCCGGTCACTGTTGTGTGCCGCACCTTGGTCTCCGTCCAGCTGGGCGGAGTCTGCTGTTGCGTGTGGGGCAACACGCTTTGTCTGAAGATTGTGATTGTGGAACTGGTGTCAACCAGCGCTCTACAGTGGACTCCTTCCACGGTGCACGCCACGTACAGATCTTCACTGTTTCCCAACCGATCCACTTGCAGTTCCTGGGGGCTTGCAGGGTCTTGGTAGGTAGCGGATGGCGCGGCCCTCACAGCGCCGCCCGCTGGGCATTCTTGCCAGCTCTCTTGGCGGTGGTGCTGAGCAGTGTCGTGCTAAATGCCCTGGTTGCCCGCATTGATAGCACACCTTGTTTTGGCAGGGTTGTGCTGCTTGAGCTGTGACTCCCTCCGCACTGGCCACAATGGTCCACTCCGGGGCTTCCTCAAACTCTGCTCCTCTGGCCGCCATGCGCTGGTGCGGGGACAACTTTGCCTTGACCGCCAGAATGGTCTCTGCACGCTCCGTTTCTGCTAGCGCTGCTGTCAGGGAGGGCGGAGCCATGAGTCACACTTGTTGTTGCAAGCGTTTAGGTGAGAGGGCAAGGAGGAAACCGTGCAATTATATTGCAGTCACTCTCTGTGCAAGTGAGCCTCACGTTCGCCGGCCTTTCGTTTGCGCTCGGCCAGCCGATCCCTCACCACCTCTTCCGTCTCCGGTTGGCTGAACCTCTGCCACAGCGCTGCCACCAAAGTCCCGGCGCTCAATTAATGGTCGGTCGACCAAGACCTGCAGTGCCTCGCCTTCCAGGGCCATGGAGAGGTGGACCGCTGCCTCATGCTGGTCCCACTGATTGTGTCACACTGCCAGCTTGATCTGCGCCAGGTATGGCTCTAACGGTGCCTTCCCGTCGAACTGCAGCAACTTGACAGCCACTTGGGGCCTCGCCTGCGCAGGCGTCATCTCCTCCCTATCATTTCGGGTCTGGCCTGCTGCAGGAGTCCTTCTTCCTTCGGTGTGGCGCGCCATCTTCCCAGCGACACTAGCACCATCTGGACGTCCAAGGAAGGCAGAGTGCTTGGTTCCTTGGCTGATGGGTTATTACTGACAGTGTTGTTTCTTTAAAAGTCTTCAACATCACTCCACATGACACTCAGCAGCTTACCCCTCCTTTCTACATCTGTGATTCTCCCTCACAGCTACTGTCCATGATGATGCAGTTTTGTCAGATGCCTGTCAGAACACAGGTGTCTGACCCCAGAATTAAGGGCAGTAGAGAAAGGAGCCCATCCTGAAGAGGACAGGTCTTGCAAGAGCTCTAGACAGCAATGACAGAGAGTGACTGCAATATAATGTAGTAACCTGCAAAGGACTGCCTGCAGCACATAACACAGTGTTAAAAGAACAAGGATTCGTCTAGCTCACTGACCCTAGCTGACCATAAGAGGAACTGCTGCACCTGCAAATGGCTTGAGGAAAATTGCCTTTTTCCAGAAGTGATTGTGGATAAATGAATTGCTCTGCTTGTGATGCTCTACTATAAAATTTTTGTGCTTTGAAACATTCCCACTCTTTGAAAAAATATGCAGAGTTAAAAGTGAAGACCCTGGTCTAAGAGATTATGTTTGCCTGACAGCAAAGGTGTCCACCCTGGACAAGGCTGGGTTGGAGCAGGCAGGATAAGCAGAAAGTATGACCACAAGGTAACATGTATAAAGAACAGGACACAATTCTTCTGTTTTCTCTACTGTGTGGAAAACAGTCTATTTGTTCATGTCCTGCTCATCATAAGTAGCTTAAATGGGGTTGAACAATTAATCAATTATATTTAAAAATCGCAATTTTAGAGAGTGCAATTTTCATATCTCAAGAGCTGCAATTTTATTTTTATGCAGTAATATTCAATATTATTGACAAGTTTAAACTAAGTGAGTTTAATAATACTGATATAACAAAGTAATCGCATTTAAAATGAAATCAAAATATTGGTAAAAAATTTTCATTTTTTTAAATTGTTCATCCCTAAGCAGAAACTATTGTTCAGTTGTACTTGAGATGGTGGTACAATTAGAAAATAACAAGAGGGTTGATGTAAATGTTGCATAATTATAGGTGATTTGAAAATCTTTGAAATAATTTCACTTGAATCATAAAAGTGCTAAAGCTAAAAATAAGACTATAGTTTATGTTAATGATGCATAAACATTTGGTGAAAACTAGTCATTTCTCAGAATAAGGCAATTTTGTATAAACTGGATTCTGACCTCTGCACTTTGCTATTCGCCTTCATTTTGCTTCAGCTTCACCTACTTTCTGTGACTCATTTGTACTTTCTCTTTGCATCTTATTTTGTCTTTAACTCCTGCTTTTCTCTTCCCAACACCCTGATGTACACCAGGCATATTGAGTTCTGGTTAGCATACTTTTACCTCTGTGTGATTTTAGATAAGTCTGACACAGTAGATCAGCTTATTAGTGCATTAGCTTATGCAGTATCCAATTATTTAACTTTTTTGAAAAGTTTTCTTTCTGAGTGTTTGTGGGAACATCTCACTCATCTCTGTCTTGCTTTCTCTAATGTGGTATTCTTTTTGTTCTGCGTGAGAGAGAGCATGTATGCTTGTACATGTTTTAACATTACAGCATAGTATCTCCTTACCCTTTCACGTTTTGCTGCATGCAGAGTGTACACGTGTGTCTTCATGTGTGTATGTGTATCAATCTCAGCACCTCTGCCCTGGCCCTGCAGTATCAGTAAAGGTGTTCCATGTCAGCGTTTCCCTGTCACAGCTCTACATGTATTCAGCTTCTGAAGTCACAAAACAATAGTGACCTTTAGTTTTAGTGACATATGAATTAAGCAGTTTTTAGTCTTTTAATTGTTTTTATTGTGTACTTAGCTCATGATGCTCTAGACAAATGCTAAGACTGTTATTTTTGATGGACAAACTGGAAATCTGGTTTCTGCCTGATTAACATTTATATGTAAGATTTACTTTGCTGTATAATTTTAAAAGTGGAACAAAACATTCACATCAAAAAGTTATATATGCTTCCATTTGTCACAGAGTACCAGCAGTCAAGCACATGCTCATTACCTAAAATATACCAAAAATGATGATGGATCTTAGACTGTATCTGTAACACTCAACATTCTTTAAAAGAAGGTCACCAGCATGGGAAATAGATGATGCACCATTTATGTTTATCAGACACTGTGATCCTGATAACATACAGTTTAATCATCTTACAAATGTAAGTGAAAGTAGTGGTATGCAACGTGGCCAAAGATTCTAAATGGATGAGCATTTGCCCAGACAAATAATCAAACCCCAGTCTACCATGTTAAGAAAAGTGATGTTATGCACCATGAATTTTAATATTGCTTGGGCCCTTAAGAATTGTTCAGAGGAAACTTTTTAAAATTAAAAACTTCAAAGTTGTAATAATGTAAAACAAAATCCTTAAACTGGTAAAGAAGCTGTTCATTATGTGAAGATTCCTTATACCTTTTAAAAGTTCTTCACACACTTACATATCACATTTACAAGAATGGTTCTTTAGGGAACTAAAATGGCTCTTCTATTCCAGCACTCAAGAACCTCTTGTGGTGCCTTTATTATAAGAGTGTAGGGTAGGAGGCCTGTATTGTCTTTTGTAGTTCTTCTGTCTGTGAGTAGCACACACTGCCTTGCTTTAACTTTCCAAATGTATTTTAGTTATTTTCCTAAACTGTATCACATTTTATCAGTGTCACCCAACCCCAGGGCAGGCAGCCCATGTTGGACGTTTGGCTTGAGGATCAGTGTTGGCCCACCTTGCCCCCAGCCTTGCCCTCTAACACCAGCAGCCCAACTGGCTCACTGTCCAGCACAAAAGGCTACCTCTCGTCTTACTGATCTGCCGCTGGGTAGTGTAGCCAGTGGGAGTGACCAGTCTAGTCCTTTTGTTCCACTAAGTATAGATTACCTTGGGAGGTGAGATAATCATTGAGATAGAAAGAAATCTAGGAGAGAGAGCTCAAGGAACTTCACATTATCTCAGAAGAAGCAAGATACCACAGTCTCACCTTGGCAAGGAGAGAGAGATGATCCACTCATATCAGGTCAGGTCCAGTGCTCTAAAGTGCAATGAGATTTCCAGTCCTGTTGGCAGAATCCACTGGTAACTGACCCTTGACAACTGATATAAGGCTCCCCCTTGTGTCTTCAGTATCATCTGTGCACCTGTAATACAAAGCGAGAAGTGTTGTACATTAGGTTCCAGAGCAGACATTTGAGGCTAAACAGTGTGCAAGCATGAATCGACTGAGTGAATTTATCACAAAGTGTGGTGCAGTAACAAGCATGATGTGACATTTCACACTTGATGTTGGCGAGTGTCGACGTGTCTTCAAGGAGAGGTCAGAATTACACTGTAAAGTATTTTTAAAAGTTTTATTTAACAGAGAGAGAGAGAGAGATATCTATCTGGAGACCGGTTCCCCCAAAGATTTGGCATCCCAAGCAGAAAAAAAGGCAAAGTAACAGAGGTAGAGTGAGAGAGAGAGTGAGTGAGAGAGTGAGACAGAGAGAGAGCGCGAGCGAGTGAGAGAGAAAAAAAGAGAGTCCTGAACGATGGTCAGGCAAAGACTTTATACCAAACCACAACACTGTATGTGTGTGTGTGTGTGTTAACTTACTATGTGTGTGTGCAAATCTTTTTCAGCCAGCTTTGTGCGTCATAAAACGTCAAATTGTCTGGCCTTGATGGATAATTAGGCACAGAAAAGATGTGTATTTTGAAATTATCTCCGTCAAAATGACTCCTAAAGTTTTAAGGGACCTTGAGCCTGAGTGTCCGAATTCAGGCCTAACACCACACTTAACTCCAACTGCTAATAACAGAAGCTTCAGTGTACTCTCCGTCACCTCTCCACTATTAATTTTAACACTGAGGTTTAGCTGCTATCCCAGCCCTGCATAAAGACTCATTCTCACTGTTTTCGCACAAAATTTTAGCTTTGCAATTTATAAGGGTCTTTCATGGCATAATGCCTTAATCATTTGGAAACTTGGTTAAATAGGAACTTCGTAATTCGGGACATGAAAACAAGTTTACAATTGTAAGTAACTGTGAACAATGGAACTTTCTTCCTTCTGTTTTGTTATGAATCTTAGATTCTGTTGCGTATGTGCTAAAGATCTGATGAATAATGTAAGCTAGGATTAGCCTGCAGCAGCATGTACACAAATGTTTAGCACAAAAGCTAGTTGTTGGTCATTGGCAATAAGGAATTATACATTATACACCAGGAAAACTATATACTGTATATATATATATATATATATATATATATATATATATATATAGTGCTCGTCGCCGGCACGTTTCAATTTTTTAGATCTCTCTGGTTAATGTATGTTTTAGAAGTGCTGATGATACTTTTGCCATGTATATTGCCATGTAATTGATCACACTTGCTATAATGCTGTCATATTGCCCACCCCTAACTGAAGATTTACATTTATCTTTCATGGAACATGATGAATGTATTTGGAGAGGAAGGATCTAAATCTGTATTGATGAGACTTTGGGCAAATGGCCCAGGTCTGGTGCTATTTCTGCTCAAGCCCCAAGCTTTACAACATGTCTTTCCCAAGGTGAGATCAAATCAGCTCATGTTGCAGGTGCAAAATTGTGTATCGATCGTGGTGCTAAATTACGGGCCTAATGGAGTGTATGTGATGGACGACATGTCTAAACCTATGACAAATATCTATGTTTTCAGACATCCTTGTATTCAGACACCCCAAGGGCCTTTATAAACTGGATTGGGGTGTTTGATTAGGGTTGGAGCTAAATTCAGCAGAGCAGTATATCTCCCGTTTTGGGCACCCCTATGCCAGTGGCTGGTTGTAAACATGGTGAAAAATTTGCTTGTCAATGCTAAGACATGCAAAATGGCTAAAGGTCACATGGTGACCTTTGCAGTGAATTTATGTTAGAACTGGAGTAAAACACCTACATTCAGATAAAAACGTTTTCCCCAGAAATAATTACAATATATCATATTATTGTCATTTTAAAGCAATTAATATATAAATGTGTACATTTGATTTTTAAATTTTATTTCTGGTTCTTAGAATTCTTGCTTGTTTTTTGTTTTTAATTTGATGATAAAAACTAAATTCAAATAAAGAACAATTAAAGGACAAAAGCTCATGTTTGGATGTTTCACCCTATTGTATTGGCAGTGCTTTTCTATGATGTAGTGCAAGTAGGAATTTACTAATTTAATAATTAGAAATATAGTGATAGATAGTGTTTCAATAATGAAAAAGTATTTGCAGTAGCAATGCAATTAATGTATAGGCTGTATTCCACAATTCAGCCTTGAATTTTAATATATGACATTCATTTGTTTATTTTAATTCCATTCTGTCAGAATTGCCCCAAGGAAGCCTGCAGAAAGGGATTAAAAGGAATCTCAGTACAAAAAAAAAAGATTTACAAAAGCTTGTGAATTCTTAATATTAAAAGAGCAAGAGCTGTATTTAGAAGAGAATAGCATCATCTAGTGGACGTATTGTGACTTGTGAATTTAAACCTTAGCCTATTTCTGCATATTGTTGAATACAAACTAAAATATCATAAAAGTGTCTAATATTTTACAATTAAATGCTGTGCTAATATTTTGAAAAGCTTGAGTAACTACTGGTATGGTGTTTGTGTGTGTGTGTGTGTGTGTATAAATGCTGATCTTTCTTGGTTAAACTAACAATATTAGCCACACACTCTTCAGGACACACCCTGAGACCAGTTGGTTTATGTCAGGTATGTAAACACTCAGAGAACCTATATTTGTCTAAAGCCACTATTCAACCTTTATGGCATATAAGAATAGAATAGAATAGAACTTTATTTATCCCCTGTTGGGGAAATTAACTTGCCACAGCAGCTGAAAGAAGATACAGATATATATAAGATATATATATATATAAGAAGTTTAAACTGCACCACCAATGTCAATCCCACCACCCATTGGAGAGTTGAGGTGTGCAAACAGTGAAGTGTGATGTAAATTACATTTCTACAGTCTTCTGTGAAGAACTGGCAGGTAGCTTGACATATTAGCTTTGACCTGATAAGAAGGATATGATACAGTGAAACAAACCCATTTAACAAAAAATCAATCCCCAATAAACTTCCATGAAGACACAGCATATTCACCTCTGACATCTCTGTCTCTTCAGTTCCCAAATGAGTAAACACTGTAAAGAAGTATTAAAAGAAAGTTTTTTTTCTTGACCGTTTATCAGCTAAATAAAAGTTCAAGAGGGTTAACAAATAACACATTCTTGTTTTATTGCACTGTATTAAATATAAATGGGGTTTGTATATCTGTATCTGTAACTTTGTTTACATTGGTGTGTGTCAGCCTGGTACACTGCTCTGTCGTTCATCGCTAGCTTGACTGCACCACTGATGGTCATTGGACTACACTCAGCAGCAGCAGTGAAAGCTCCGCCCCCTTCAGGCCAGTCCATCGCAGCACAGCGTGAGCGCGGAAACACATCACATTTCAATAACGACCACCCGAGGTCAGTGGGTACGTAGTACTCTTAGATATGGTATGAACTTTTTATTGTAATAGTTTATTGAGTGAGATTATGTATGTGTTTCTTTTTTTTTTTAGCGCAGAGTCTCCTGCAAGAGCGTGTTTCCAAAGTGAAAGTAACCCAGCAGTAACCTTGCTCGTGCCATTCTTAGCTTCTGTCCTTTCATTTTGGGAGATTGTTCTCTTTTCATACACAGCACGTTCCGTTTGCTGTCAAATAATATACACACTCGTAAGAGTTTTTCAGTGGGAACGACTTCATCACACGGATGTTTGTTAATGCTGTTTTTGTTAGTAGTCCTCATGTCCTTTCTGTCTGTTCGTCTGCAGGGGACTGCTGTGAGCATGGCGGTGTTCTCTAAAGAGTACGGCTATGTGCTGCTCACTGGAGCAGCTACTTACGTCCTCATGGTTCACCTGTCTTATTCTGTGGTCAAGGCACGCGTCAAGTACAATGTGCAGGTGAGTGCATCAGGAACACATGCTAAAACACACCTACACTAGATGGCCCAAAGTATTTGGACGCCCCCCCTAATGTTTGAGTACAGGGTTTAAACCATACTCACTGAAAACAGGTGTATAATATCAAGCGCATAGCCATGCACACTAAAGATGCACACTAAAGAGTGCTGGAGAATGTCATGCTTATCACTGTTGTATCACTTACTACAAATGAGTTCCAAGCTGCCTCTGAAACTTTGGGCAGTGGTGGCTGAGGTACCCTTGAGCAAGGTACCGTCCCACTACACTGCTCCCCGGGCATTGTAGGTGCCCGCTGCTACACGTGTGCAGAGGTTGCATTTTGTTGTGGTGCTTGAGTATGTTCACAATTACAAATAGTCACTTTCACTTCACTTAACTTTCATATGGACAAGAACGGTGTGTGAGGAGCTCCATGCAGCCCTAAAGTCACTTTTCCAATGCATGGTAACAGTTTGTACTCGGCTCGCTTAGAACCACAATGGAGTTAATACAGAAAAGTACTACTAGGTACCAGATTCACCTATTGGAAAACCAAAAAGGCGAAAAAAAGTGAGAGTGAGAGTCACTACCATGAAGTGGAAAAGTGACAAGATTACTATGAGTATGGGCACAAATGTCTACAGACACTCTTGTGGAAAGCCTTGACAGAAGAGTGGTGGATGTTATGGCTAGAAACTGGAGGGCAATCCTTATTAATGCCCATGCTTTTTTCGAATGGGATATCCAATAAGCTCATACAGGTGTGATGGTCAGGTATCAATGCCGTTTTGGCCATATAGTGCACCTCTGTGTCAATTCCAGTCAGCTGAAATGGACTATAGTAAAGGTGTCCTTAGCATTTATGTCAATGACACCAAACCCAACAAAGATTATTGTTCTTGTTCCAGTATCCTAGAATGTACAGTGATGACCCTGAGAACGGCCATATCTTCAACTGCATCCAAAGAGCTCATCTGAACACGTATGTTCCACTTCTCATAACAGAATGGCACTCTATCTGATACCGAATGCAGCACTTAGATTAGCAATAAGCTCTGTATTTCAATTAGGGAAACGATATGTGCCTTCTCACTTGCATGTTTTGTTCATCTTGTGTGACACATTTAACCTGCCACATTTTGCACAATGCTCCTCTTTACAACTGTTATCTATCTTTGTCTGTACTGTTTTATGTACTGTGTTTTTTCAGGTAGCATTTTGTATACACTATACACCAATCAGCCATAACATTAACACCACGGACAAGTCAATAAAAATAACTGTATATTTATTTAATTGGCACGTGTCAGGGTGGTAGAATATATTAGCCAGTAAACAAAGTTGATCTGCTGGAGGCATAAGAAACTGAGCCACTTTGACAAAGGCCCTATAATGATGACTAGTTGAGGAAGAGAATCTCCAAAACAGCAGGTCTTGTGGAGTGTTCCAGGTATGCGGTAGTTAGTACCTATATAGTACATACAGTGGGCAGTAGTGGCCTAGTTAGGACATTGCCCTTGGGACCTAAAGGTTGCAGGTTCAAGTCCCAGCCTGGGTGCTACTGAGGGGCCCTTGAGCAAAGTACCGTCCTGCTGCATTGCTCCCTGGGCACTGTTGATAGCGGCGCCCTGCTTCACGTGTGCACGTGTGATGAGTTAAATGCATAGGTCACATTTCACTGTGGTGCTTGAGTGTGTTTACAATGACAAACAGTCACTTTCACTATAGAAAGTAATCCAAAGAAGGGCAACTTCTGAATCGGCGACAGGGTGATGCAATTTTGCAGAAGATCTAGCTAGTCTGGTT
>JBBPDA010039258.1:0-14533 GCA_037974385.1 Arnoldichthys spilopterus
TCTAATGTTTATCAGTACATTACAGAAAATAATTAACTTTATCACAATATGCTAATTTTTTGAGAAGGACCTGTATAGGTAGAACCTATTTATGAGGACCCTTGCTGTTTCTTGCTATTCCAATTAGATGACTTCCAATAATGACTAACATACACTAGAGGGTGCACATGGGTTAGTCCATAATGAATGGCTAAAAAGCTGGCCTAGACCTTCAAACTGAAATTTTGATTTTGAAATTCAGAAGACAGAATTAATTGAAAAAAAGAAGACTTGTCAGCATATTCATTAGAATATTTCTACTGTAAACATTGTGCCTACAGTGTGCTGCTCAATGGCTGTTTGTGCTCACTGCTGTCATAGATGTAAACAAGTCACTATTAGACAGTCCTCTACATGGAGCTGAACAGCATTTTAATATTTGACAGCAGTTTTGAAATTTTTTGTGTTGTTCTGTCTTGAGCATCAGTCTGTAAACAACAAGTAAATTACTAAAGACAATTTTGAGCACTTTCTTTATGGCCTCACATGAGAGTACCCACTAGTGTTTTCACAATTTGGTATAAATCAAGTGATGTTAATCTGACTACAAGATCTGTGGTTCAGGGCTCTACACTACTGTACAGTACCACATAGGACTTGGAGCTACACCACTCCAGACCAACCAGGCAGTTTTCACTTGCTTGTTAGAAGGAATTTAGGATCAGGATTTGTTTGAGTACTGTTTTCTCTTGGTTTTGTGTTGGCAGCTATGGTAGTTTTTTGCTATGCCTATGAATCTCTTTGGCTTAACATCTTTCTAATGAATAAATATAAATTAAAGCCCACTCTCACTGTCTGTTATGTCCTGACCTAAAAACAAGTTAGCCCTGGTAGTGCAATCAAGTTTGTTCGGGTTGCTCTTGTTGGAGGACTTCCAATAAATTAATCTAGGAGAGTCAATGATATTATGCTGTCAGCATAAAGATCTCACTTAGATGGGGCAAGAATGAGAAAGAAACACATTCAAATTCAAATGCTAAGATATCCATGTATTTTCCATCCCAAATCTACTTAAATGATGTAATGTGTGATAGAAAACTGTAGAATTAGGACAAAATATAACAAATAAAGTTTCAAAAACACACACTACCACCTTGAGTTCACTTTTCTAGGCTGTACACTAGTCTAATAATTAGGCAATTACTTTTTATTTTCGAACTTTTCAGAATGCTTCAATTGACTGTTTCTGCTTCATACACAAATCTTTCATGGCTCTAAACATTTCTTAGCTGTGAGGGTCTCCAGCGCTGTTGAGAACTGCCAAGTGCCAACCTGAGCCCTAGTGCTAGTGATTACAACATGGCACAGCAGTGGTTGTTAAGCGACCAAAGTTCAGCTTTAATGGTCAAACAAGGTAACTTTCACTTCATTAACCCTAACATTAGTGCCTTTCCAGACTGGCCATAATACTATATTCTTGTGTTTAGGCCTCTAGCTAAAGCTACCTAACTATAACCTTTTAAAAGCAGAAACTGGCCACTTAAGTAAAAATTAGTCTTTTTTAAACTTTAATTGCCATTGTCTGTGGGCTGAAACCTTTGATATTAAGAGGCACACAAAACCATTGACTCAGATAGTTGTCTCAAAGGATCAGAAACCTAGATGCATTTGTGGTTTGCATGTTTTGTTTGCATGTTGTGCAAGCCTATTTTCCACACCAGTCATCATTGACATGGCATGATCATGACATCATGACAAACAGCTTCTGATGGTTTTTTCTCTTGTGTGCTTGGGCTGTTTTGCTGTTGCTTGATATTACACAGCACCCGTTATGGAAGCCTGTTTAAGTGTCAGCGTGCAAAATCAATGCACAGAATATAACGCTTGCCCTGCAGCATCCTTGTGCCTTGTCTGTTCTTTGTGGTTTACATTTTCCATGTTCTTTAAGCTATGTGCCTGTTGTTATTGTTTTGATTTCTTAGCTCTGCCTACTGCTTAGTATGTTCAGCTGTGTGTTGTTTGTTACTCCTCCCATTAAAATGTGTTCCTTATGATGTGTCAGTATAAATACCACTGTGTCAGCGCATGTGGTTATCTGGTCTAGCATGTACTTACCCCATTTGGCTTGTGGTGTCTATTGTGTGTATCTTGTGTTTGCCTCAGTGGATTATGTTACCTAATTATTTTTATTTGATCTTTTGTTGTAGTGTTTTTGTGTTGTAGTGTATTTGGGATTGCACCTACATCCTGCCTACAAACCTCACATTTCATGAAATTATGGTAATTCTAGAGAACAGTATTTACCAAAAATTTAGGAGTTGCAACCTTAGGAAGTAGGAGACCCCAGTATCTGTAGTCGTAGGTTAGGGTTAGAGTAAGTGTTGTAGGATTAGTGTTGCTTTTGGAACAAAATCTCATATCTCTCAAGAATGGTAGCTTTACAACAGAAAGGGAAAAAAATATGTCAGGAACCTTTTATTTTAAGTAATTTCTGTTATTACTTTGTTCCATTTTTATTCATAATGTAAAGGGGTCCTGCCATCAGATAATGTGAAAAACAAACAACTTTGTATGGTCATTTCAGCACCCCTGCCCTTACCCCACCATTCCCTATTTTATCTCTACACTAGGAGGAGGTTACTGTGGTTGCATTTTACTTTTACTGATGGGCAACATTAGCGCTCAAATGACATGGAAATACACACACACACACACACACACACACACACACACACACACACACACACACACACACACAGTTTTTACTGGTAATTTAAGCAGTGATTACCCTTAAATTGTACAAATTATCTTTTCCCCAAGCATTAAGAACCTGGTGGCCCTACAGCTTTCCTGCAGCAATGGAAGCAAATGAAGCCTTGAAGGTTGAAGCAAACATTTTTCATAGGAGCCTCAACTTCTGCTGATGACCTACAAACCCCGCTGTCTGAACAAAAGCAGAGCTGGAACACATTGTTCCTACACCTTCTGATGTATTATTAGCACAGTACTGTGCAGGAAGTGGTACTGTATATCACTATCAGAATGGGGAAGCAAGAAACAAAGGCACAGTAAGATAATGAGCCACAACATTAAAAGAAAATAATTCAGCAGTAGATTCAGTTAATGGAATAGCAGCACAGTCTCCAGACTTCAGCTCCTACAAGCTGGTTTGGGATGAACTGAACAGAAAGGGGGTGAGAGTAAAGCTGCAAAAGTTGGGGCACCTTTAGAAATTCTTTTCATGAATGTTTAGGGCTTCATTTATTTCAAATTCTTTGGGAAAGCTGTACGCTAACCAGGTTCTTCATTCCTGAAAAATACCTCTTTACCATGAAATGTACATGATTTTTTTTTTACCTGTAACGTATTTGCAGTAATCGAGGACACAAATGAGATTGCAAGAATATGAGGTTTTGATGTAGAATCTTTAGTACAAGGACAGGCTTGGGTAAATCAGGATCAATCAGGAATTGCAAAGACAAACCAGAGATGAGGTCAGGACAACCATGGATCAGGGAAACCAGCAAACAGGAGAATCAAAGGCAAAGGTAAGGTCAAAAATCCAATGAACAGTCCGAGGTCAAAATCCAAAAAAGACCAATAAGTACGAGATGAGAAAACGCTCAGAAATGCAAGGAAAGTTACGAGTCTTCATAACTTCCCCTGCATCTCATCTGTTTATGAAGCCCTCCCCAGGAATCCCAAACCGGATGCACCTGGGAGGGGCGGGGCTGAGTCCGGTCAGAAAGCCGGCAATGACGACCGGCGTTGGGCACTAGATGGAGCCAGAGCTCCTCTTACATCACCCCTCCTTTGACGCTCGCCTCTAGCGTCGATATTTGGCTTACTCCGTCTGCGTGGACCGGGGCGTTCCGGCCTTCTGGCATGGAACTCGGCAATAAGATTGGGGTCCAGGATGTTGGCCGCCGGTACGCGAATACAAGGGAGGTTGATACCCTAGCACAACTTGAAATGGGGTCAATTTGGTACTGGAATGTCTTAATGAGGGATAAATAGATAAATAAAAAGGGATACATTTTGCCCAGTGAGACTGTTGGTTATGACAGTAGCAACGAAGAAACTTCCCTAATTCCTGATTGGTCCTTTCGACCTGCCCATTAGATTGTGGATGATAGCCTGATGTGAGACTTATAGACACTCCCAGTTTCTCCATGGATGCACCTCAGACCTGTGAAATAAACTGGGGACCCCGATCAGATACTATGTTCTCTGGTATACCAAACAAACGAAACAACTTTTCGGCCAACTGAAATGCTCTTGGTAGCTTTGCTGCTTCCAGAAGGATATTCGTGGGCTCACTCCTCTCAGGCTCTCCACTGCAAGCCCGGGAGAGAGCATCAGCCTTCCCATTCTTCGATCCGGGTCTGTAAGTAATGGGCACTTTTTTTTACTCGTTTTCAGTTCTCTATCTTGCTTGCCTGGGGTTGAGTCTCTTGGCAGTCCTTAAGAATTCCAGGTTCCTGTGGTCAGTCAGCACAAGAAATGGTTGTGGAGCCCCCTCTAGCCAGTGCCTCCATTCCTCCAGTGCCAGTTTGATGGCCAGTAGCTCCCTGTTGCCCACATCATAGTTCCTTTCTGTGGGAGACAATTTCTTTGAAAAATATGCACAGGGGTAAAGCTTTTCTGGCTCACCTTGGCATTGTGATAGAATGGCTCCCACCCCCACATTTGATGCATCCACTTCTACCACAAACTGTCTTGAAGGATCTGGATGCTTGAGGATGGGTGCACTTGTAAACCTCTCCTTTAGCTGCTGAAAGGCCTCTGAAGCTTCCTGGCTCCACTCCAAAGTCTTTTGTCCCTTGGTCTGTTTCTTTAGCAGTGCAGTCATCGGAGCTGCTACAGAACTGAATCCTCGGATAAACCGTCTGTAAAAGTTTGCAAAGCCCAAGAATCTCTGTAATTGCTTTACGGTATTTGGTCTATCCCACTCGGTTACCGCTTGTACCTTCTTTGTGTCCATCATAATGCCATTGGTGCTTATAACATATCCTAAAAAGGTTATCACCTCTCTGGAATTTGCACTTCTCGGCCTTAACATAAAGCTGGTTCTCTAACAGACGACGCAAGACCTGATGAACATGCTGAATGTGTTGCCTTCTGTCAGGAGAGAAAATCAGAATGTCGTCAATATAGGAAATTACATACCATCCCAGCATATCTCTGAAAACCTCGTTGATGAAAGACTGAAACACAGAAGGCGCCAATGACAGTCCATAGGGTACCACTAAATACTTGTAATGACCGTTAGTTGTTGAAAAGGCCTTTTTCCATTCGTCACCAGAGCGTATTCGAAGAAGGTTGTACGCACTGCGTAGATCCAGTTTAGTGAAGATCTTTGCCCCACGCACCTGTTCCAAAGCAGCTGGTACTAACGGAAGAGGGTAAGTGAAAAGTGTTAGCACTGAATTTAAACCCCAATAATCAATACAAGGACAAAGTCCTCCATCCTTCTTCTGGACAAAAAAAATCCAGCCGAGGCTGGAGATGTGGATGGTCGAATGTACCCATTCTTTAATGCCTCCTGGATATACTGTTCCATGGCTTTAGTTTCTGTGTGGGATAAAGGGTAGGTGCGACTGCATGGTGGAGAACACCCAACTCGTAACTCAATGGCACAATCTGTGTCTCTGTGAGGTGGCAACGGAGTTGCCTTCTTCTTACAAAAAACCTCTCTCAAGTCAGCGTACTCCCTGGGGATATATGGCTCTCTCTCTACTTCCGGACTTTCAATGCAAGGCAGTTGTAAGCATTCCCTCTTACAATAATCTGACCAAGACGTAATCTCTGAGCTGGACCAAGATATGGTGGGGTTGTGTTTTCTTAACCATGGTAGTCCTAATATAATTTGTGCAGTGATGACGTAATTACAAAAAACTGCATCTGTTCTCTATGGATAGCCCCAATACAAACTGATATTGGTCTGGTGATGTGAGTCACGTTCCCTGATCCTATGGGTTTACCATCCAATGCTACTATGGACATGGGGCTGTTTAGTTTCTCACATCTTAAGTCCATTTCGTGGGCAGTTCCACTGTCTATGAAATTTCCAACAGCACCATAATCTATGAATGCTGTTGAAACAAAAGAGTTTGCTTGAGAAACAAGCACAATGGGGACAGTTATTGGCTTAATGAAAACTGTGGACATTGGTGGGCTTACCTCCTCTGGTCTCAGAGGGCGATTTCTTGGCTTGTTAGGGCACATGGCGATAAAATGTCCCGATTCCCCACAATGTCTACACAGTCCATTTCTGTATCTTCTCTCTCTCTCTTGTGAATTTAGCCGAGTGTTTCTTAATTACATAGGTTCTTCTTCATTGAAGTGTGGATTGGCAACTTGGGGGTTAAATTTCAACTTCCCTCCCCTTCGCTCTTTGATGAGGTTATCCAGCCGAATGGACAAACTGATTAATGTGTCTAGATTAAAATTTTCATCACGACATGACAATTCTGTCTGCACTTCCTCCTTTAGCCCTCTACGATATATGGAAATTAGTGCAGATTCATTCCAGCTGTTAACCACGGCAACGGTTCTAAAAACCAAAGCATACTCAAATGCAGATCTGGTTCCCTGCTTGATCTTCATTAATTTTTCCCCAATGTCCTTCCCCTCATGAGGGTGGTCAAAAACGGCCTTAAAAAGTGACAAAAAGTCTTCGTACCATAGCGTAGATTGGTCCGCTTTACCCCAAACAGCGGTGGCCCAATCCAGTGTCTATCCAGTTAGTAGTGAGACTACTATCGAAACCCTTTCATAATCCATGGTAGTACCACAATGCATGAAGTAACGAGAGCATTGGTAGAAAAAATCCTCAGCATTTATTCGGGTCTCCACTGAATTTATCATGTTTAGCCATTCTGCTCTCACCATGGTAACTGGCGGTGGCGGTGGCTGCACCTGAGCTGGCCGATACTGGGTCTCCGTGAGCGAATAACAGGGGCTGATCCCGAGAAATAGATATCGTTTGGAGATTATTAGTGAGCTCATTTACACATACACGCAAGTGTTGAATTTCCGTATGGTTCTCACCTAATAATTGTCCTTGTTCCACCATAGCCTTCAACATCTCGCTGCTCCCTGTTTCACTCACTTCCGGGTTCCTCGCTGTGTCCATACTGGCGGCGAACACTACTTTAACGTATTTGCAGTAATTGAGGACACAAATGCGATTGCAAGAATATGAAGTTTTAATGTAGAATCCTTAGTACAAGGACAGGCTTGGGTAAATCAGGATCAATCGGGAATTGCAGAGACAAACCAGAGACGAGGTCAGGACAAGCATGGATCAGGGAAACCAGCAAACAGGAGAATCAGAGGCAAGGTCAAAAATCCAATGAACAGTCCGAGGTCAAAATCCAAAAAAAAACACCAATAGACACGAGATGAGAAAACGCTCAGAAACGCAAGGAAAGTTACGAGTCTTATGAAGCCCTCCCCGGGAATCCCAAACCGGATGCACCTGGGAGGGGCGGGGCTGAGTCCGGTCAGAAAGCCGGCAATGACCACTAGATGGAGCCAGAGCTCCTCTTACATTACCAGTGTGCATTACACTTTACAATTGTCATTGCAATGCTTAAATTACCCGTAAAAACTGGGTCTTCTAAAACTTTTAACCAGCAGTAAATATCCAACATGAAACCAGAGCTATATTATCTTATTTATACATATAGAATGCTGCAATTTGTAGAAACAACTGGCTTTAGGGGAAGCTGCATAATTAAGTATTCTATTTAAGTTAAAACCAGTTGAACTCACCAGTGATTCTTATTACTTACAAAAGTGCATTTTCTCTAGATTCCCTGAATCTTTTCACCATATTATGTACTGTAGGTGGTAAAGAAAAAAATAAAAATAAATCTTGCTTTTTTGAGCAATGTAACAATTATTAGAGTTAGTGGTGGGATAAAATGGTGCCAACTGAGCCTTTGGTGGATACTCCTTTTATACTCAATCAAAATATCCTCCTATAAAATCTATAAATTTTGCTCATATTTTGTCTCTACTCCAACTGTGTTGAAGGCACCAAATTCAAAATTTGCTTATATGTAAAAAATGCAATCAAGTTGATCAGCCAAAACATAAATCATTATTGCTTTGTAGTTTTATAAAATTTGTTAAAATTTAAGAAAATGTATAGATTTAGACTGTAGATTGTTTTAATTGTATTTTAACATTTGTCCCAGAATTGGGGTATGTAGCATAATAGATGGGACTGTAATTACAAAAAGGACTCCTACAGCATAATACATTATTAATACTGTTTTATACATTTTAGATCTACATCCAGTATTATCATCAACCATCACATCACTTTTAGCTTAAACTCTTAGCATAAATATTGCAAGAAATGGGGTTAGGACTTGGTCTGAAGACAAAATTTTACTCAAACATCCACGGTGCCTCTCTTTTAATCTAGTTAGACCAGGCCACTGAATAGGTCGGCCTGCTTCTGAGGGAGTCGAGTGGCTGGCATCAACGGCACATGGAAATCAGGCTGACAAGCAGCTGTAATTGAAGCTACTTCGAAGAAGTGAAACAGCGAGTAGACGGCTCAGTCGGGTGGAATGAGCTTCAGTAGAGATCGAGGACTGTGTCAGAGCATTACATAAGAGTACAGTATGAGTCACCAGCAACTATAGATTAGTCGCTAAGAATTTGGTCTTCGCTTAGACAGCCCTTGCTGGATTGCTTTAAAGGAATATTTTTGATTTCTTATGCTCTTGTCTCCTTAACTTGAACATGTGGTAACTGATCTGAATCCTTTTGATATCCCGCCCAGTCGTCCTGGCCATCAGTAGTGTTTGTCTTGGCCAAGCTCACACCAGTTAGGAGTGCAAATGATGCAGAAATGATTGACTACAAGGAGAATTTAGTGAGGCGAAGGGGAAAATGTATTTAAATGTAAAGTATTTTCATTTGAAGATTTTGTATAAAATGTACTTACACTAAAGGAGTGCACTTTGCAAATGATTATTTGATATAAGCTGTCATGACATCAAATTTAATGACTGTTACATGTTAATGGACAAAACCTGTGATGACAACTCATGACAGCATGTCAACACTAGCACAGTTCATGCAATGTGTTACCAACAGTACTAAACCAAAGTTTATTAATGTCATGCCTAACCCCGTTTTAAATTATGGACATTTTTGTTATAATAATTTATTCCAGCTTGTCATAATATTGAATAAAATCAATAGGGAAACAAAATAAACAAGCAAAGAAGCATTATATAGTGACAGAGGAATTGTTAGATTTATGTTGTTTCATTCCTGAGGAAGTGAAAACTGTTACAAAAGTATTGAAGAATTTGTTTTTCATTAACAGGCATTGGTTTGTCTGACGGCTCATGCGTTGAGGTCGTCAAAAGCACCAAATTCCTTGATGTTCACCTCGTGGAGAACCTCACCTGGTCCCTAAACACGAGCTCCACAGCCAAGAAAGACCACCAGTGTCTTTACTTTCTAAGGAGACTGAGGAAAGCTCATCTTCCACCACCGATCCTCACCATCTTCTACAGAGGGACCATTGAGAGCACCCTGAGTATCTGCATCACTATCTGGTTTGGAAATTGGACAGTCATGTAACGCAAGGCCCTGCAGCGGATAGTGAGGTGAGATGAAAAGATCATCGGAGTCTCTCTTCCCTCCTTCATGGACATTTACACCACACGCTGCATCCGCAAAGCCACCAGCATTGTGAATGACCCAACACACCCCTCACACAAACTGTTCACCCTCCTGTTGTCTGGAAGAAGGTACCGAAGCATTCGGGCCTTCACTACCAGAATGAGCAATAGTTTCATCCCTCAGGCAACATGACTCTTAAACACTCAGGGACTGTAAACATACACACACACACACACACACACACACACACACACACAGACAAACACACGCACACACACGCACACACACACACTAAACTATTCCTTAAATTTATATTTATTTATTAATATTTAACTTCATGCTGCTACATTCTTCCTGCTCACTGTGTCAATGTTTACAATCACTTTATTGCATTTTTTGCACATCCTGCTACTTTGCACTTGGTAGTCCCATAACTGTGCACTGGTCGCTGGTCTTTGTTTGTACCTGTCTGTCTTTCCATTGTCCTGCAATGGGTGCACATCTTTGCACACAATGCACTTTATGTTGTCAGTTGTGTAGTGTCTGTGGTCCTGTGTTTCAAGTAGCATTGTGGTCCTGGAGGAACGTTGTTTCGTTTCGCTGTGTACTGTGTGAACTGTACATGGTTGAAATGACAATAAAAGCCTACTTGACTTGAATTGACTGTATACACTAATGCTAACTTAAGATATACATAGTAGAGTAGATATTGTATTGTTTGTACTACAGTCAGCTAGCACAATGGAATGTTTTTGAGGTTCCAACTGATTTTAAATGTTGATTTTCTTAACGTAAACCAACATTTTGATTTGATTTCATTCAGAATATTAATTTAAGATGAATAAAGAATAAACTAATAAGCACATGAAGTAATTTAGGTTGATCTAACAAACTTTTTTCTTGTCGATTGTGCACTGTTAAAAGCTTACTGTATGGTTCTCGGCTCTATTCTATTTCTAGTTCACTCATGGTAACTGACGCCTCCCCCCATACCATGACAAATGCTGGCATTTGCACTTTCATAACAGTCTATATGATAAATGTCATCTTTGGCACAGAGAGCATCAAAGTCAATTTTTCCTGAAAACAAGTTGAAATTTACCCATGTAAATACAGCACACATTTCCACTGTCTTTCAATCCATTTAAGATGAGCTTGCATCCAGAGAACTCAGTGATGCTTCTGTATAGAATTGAAGCATAGGCATAACAGGTTCTCATGTACTGCTTTCTGAGGGCTCAAAGGTTACTGGCCTTGTCCTACAGGGACTGAGATTTCAACTTATCACTAGCTTTTCAACAAATGTTTGAAATGTTTAAAAATATTCCATAAAATATTTCAAATTGGGTTATTATTGAATATAAAATAACAAAATCTGCAAATATGAGAAATGATTGCAAACCTTGGAAAAGTGTTGTTTCCTGCTCATGGTATTGAAGCAAATCCATTATGATTTCCAATGCAGTATGGGGAAGAGGTTTCAGCAGCAACCAACCTCTCCTCACCCTTATTCTGACCTAAACCTTAACAAAACCTTGGATCACCACTCAAAGTTAGCAAGCTAGGCCAGTGGCCTCCACAGCTTGAGTTATGTTCTTCTTCACAACCTCCCCATCTGTGCTAGCTGGATCCTTCTGAATTATTCAGAATGTGATGCATGAGCCCTTGCCAGTGTATAAATGGGCTTTCCCTTCTTCCATTTCCATTCCATCTTTAGACCTCGCAGTCCTGGCTCTGCTGGAGGTCTCATCAACACTGATCAAACCCAACAAGCTCACAGCATGAAGCTGTTGGAGGCCATCTTTAATAAGCCCATGCTTCACATCATGGTGAGCTGAAGCAGCTGGCAGGGACATGGGCAAGTGCGAGCTCTCAACCAAGATGCAGACATGTGGCTCAACCTTACAGGCCTAGTCTGGGCTTTTTTTTTTTTTCAGATGAAGATTCATCTGTCTTGGTTCTAGAGGTCTAGGCTCATTGTTGTCAAGCTTCACAGAATAGATATATAAAGTATGTTCCTGTAGATTAACTTTATTTGTTGAGGTACAAGTAAATGTTTGGATAAGAATTTTTTGTTCCCTTCAAATACTGTTTATATTAATTAGAATTAGAAAACTAGACTTACTGTAATCAATTAAGACCAACGACACAGGAGCTCGTATAAACACGGAACGAGGCAAAAGTCTGTGACATGAAAGAACCAGATAGATAATACAATAATCCACAAAGGACTGAGGGAAAACATGAGGTTAAATAACGACATTAAACAAGGAACAGCTGACAGGAAACCAAGCACAGGTGGAAGGTGGGACTAGGGTGTGGCCTAGTTTCTGAAATATGTCTAAGAGGGGCTAACATAGGCAGTGCCCCTGAAACAATACTTGGGGATGGTACCTTGTTCATGGATAAGTCAGTGGTACCTGTACGGGTCTGGAGTTTGAACTGGCAACCTTCAGGTCACAGGGTTAATAGATTTAACCACAGGCTGCATAGTCAAGAGTCGAGAGCCATACTACTACTGCTCCATCACTGACTGATACAGCTGGTTAGAGGAATGGTAGATCGGTCAAGTCTATGAACATTTGGGAAATGCATCAACCAGATTGCGTTCTGAACTGCCAAGTTCCTCTAACATTAATACAGTCTACTCAGACTACCGTTTTGTCTGCTGGCATGACTCCTGGAAGGATTGAGAGACTGGTATCTGGTTAGAGCGGTTTTCGTGCTTCGAGAAGGTACATTCCTGGTCATCATGCATAGCTCCTTTACACTTACCTGTTTATATTCATCTTTGTATAATTGCTATATTAACCGTCTCCTGTTTGTGTAGTTT
Organism: Arnoldichthys spilopterus; assembly: GCA_037974385.1. Taxonomy (NCBI): domain Eukaryota; kingdom Metazoa; phylum Chordata; class Actinopteri; order Characiformes; family Lepidarchidae; genus Arnoldichthys; species Arnoldichthys spilopterus. The sequence continues at coordinate 12,470 of JBBPDA010039258.1, forward strand.
TGCCTTTCAGGGAACCCCTTTAAAGCTGGGCATTATGGAAGAAAAAGATAAGTGTTAAATATCCAGGACTAAATCATTTATTAAACACATCTTGTTTAAGCAAAAGAAGCAATAACAAAAGCAAGCAAAAAACATAAATCTTATAATGTGAACGTCTCCACATCTCTTCATAGTCTCGCTTATCGACACTCCTTCTCTTGGTCTCCATGCCGATGATAAAATTAAATATTGTTGTCTTTTTTCTTTTTTTTTGGCCTGGTCATGTGATCTGCTAGCGCAGCCCAGTACACAACACTATTTAATCCTTTCAGATTTTCTAGGAAATGCAATAAACATGACAAAATCCACAACCGCTAAGTGCACAACGCGTTGTGTGTAGTCCCCCAACATGGTGTCTTAATCCCACAGTTCTTTGCTTTCGTGACATATGTGCGCCTTCTCTATACCCGTTGTCAGTTTTCAGAGTTTACTGTTTGTAGCTTACACCAAAGAACTGGTATACACTGATTGTGCTTCTCCATTATTTTACTTTTGTTTAGGAAAAAGGTCTTGTTTAAGTTACATTTTTGATACTAAAGTGTGACTGTTATTTTAGACATGGTCCTTTAGTTTGGGCTTAGTTAACTTATTAATCACAAAGACAAAAAAGAAATATACTTGTGTTTGAGTTATAGATATTGATGTTAAAGTAAGGTGCTAAGGGAAGGAAGTTCTTAGTACTGTAAACCGCTTACTCTTGCTGGGGAGGGCCCCATACAGTCAGCCCTAAGGTGCACATACTTGACTGACAGTCATCGCGGCTTGTACTTTCAACCAGATCACCAAACATTGAAGCTTCCTTATCACTTGTCCCAAATTAGTTCACCTGCCATAGGACAACTCCCTGTACTTCATGCTTCATATGCTTATGTTACAAACCATAGGTCTTTGGAGCAGCATAACTGTTTCGATTTGGGCTGGATTGTGAAGTCTCTGCCATTGTTACAATTGAATTATTCGCTTGTTCCATTTCTAGTTTAATCCACATCTGCTCAAAGTTTATAGACAATCACAAAGATAAAATAAGTATTTTGTCCACAAATATAAAAACAAATACAAATGGTACGGTGAGTTCGGTACCTCCGAATTTTGTAAAGAACCAATTTAGATCATATTCAATAGGATATTATGTTCAAAACTGGTTTTGGTGTAAAATATGGATGCAGTACTTTTATCTTCAGATGCCAGCTGTGAGTGGCTATCATGGGTCCATCCTGGACTCAGTGCAGATCACTGCCATTTTAGTATTCCCTCTGAGCAGTGGTGCCACAGACTCATAATTAATGATCCCAAGCGCTAGCCCTCGGCTATATTAAACCTTAAAGGTTCTGCCACAACCAGTAAGTAACTCATGGAGGACATGGATAAGATGGAGAGACAGACTGAAAAGTGCAATTAAGTGCAACGCGAGCATGTTCATTCCCAACTTATCACATCTTATCAACTGGAAAGACTCACCACTTCATGCCATTAGCTTTAGCATGCCTTTTTAACTTGGCCAGCTCAAATCTTCCCCAAGTGCTGTTTTGTTGTAATTGGTCATGTTCTGAATGTAGTAAAACAGATCAGGAAAGCCACTTTGAAAATGCTTACCATTACAAATGACCTGGCTGTCAGTAATGCAATCTAAGGACTACATACAACTAACTTCAGTGAGACTTTACAGATGCCTCAGCTCTCACACCTGCAGGCAGAGGAACAGCTTCTTCCCTGTAGCCTTTTCCGTATTGAACACACATAAACTTCTGCTCTAATGCCTTGTGCAGAGTAATGTATGGTGTACAATATTTGTAATATTTGCAGGTGTACATTATATTATAACTGTGACTATGAACATATGTATATAACGTTTAAATATCTGTTTTGTGAATTTTCACCGTCTATATAGATTTTTAATACCTTTTTATTATCATTATTTAACACTGTATCAAGCTTTTCTCTTATTTAAATATACAGTGGGTATGGAAAGTATTCAGACCCCCTTCAATTTTTCATTTTTTGTCATATTGCAGCCATTTGCTAAAA
>JBBPDA010039269.1:0-14533 GCA_037974385.1 Arnoldichthys spilopterus
GAGGATGGGTTCCCCCTTCTGAGCCTTGGTTCCTCCCAAGGTTTCTTCCTACTGCTAGGGAGTTTTTCCTTGCCTCTATTGCCCTTGGCTTGCTCTTTGGGGCTCGGACCCGGTTTCTGTAAAGCTGCTTTGTGACAACATCAGTTGTAAAAAGCGCTATACACATAAACTTGACTTGACTTGACTTGACTTGACTTGACATGGTGTCCCAGATTTTTCAGTTTTCTGCTGGAGTTTTGAGGCTAATGTTGCTAATTAAGACAAGAAGTCAGTGGTCACCCTTATAGCCAAAATTGCATTCAGATCTTCATTAGGAGCATGTAGATATGTGGATGTAGGTCATGACCTCTAATTTATGACTGCTTTGTTAATAGCAGCTTTGGTGTTGTCATAAATGTCTACTTGCATTAGTAAAGGTTTATTAATTTTTATAGCTCATACTGTGTCCTAAACAACAAAGACAAGTCTGATCCACCTTAATGAAGAACTCATGCTTTTGAGCTGGATGAAGAAGTTTTATGCTTTTTTACAGAAGCAATAGAATATTTGGGTGGCTACTGAGTTCTTGTGTTTGTTAGCTGCATTAGCCTCACAGTAGCAATTCTAAACTACAGAGGCAGCATTTTGGACACTAAAAGTCTCTTTTTTGATTACATTTGGAGCAAATGAAAAACTGTGTACAATTTTATTTTCCCTAAACTATTCCTTTAATTCTTTTTCATGTTCAAAGTTAACAGTTTTTACTTTTAATTCATTATTAACTATGGCATATTCATTAGTCAATTCTTAATTATCCATCCATCCATCCATCTATTTATTTTTCTTGTTGTGGTATTGTCTTTAAGTCTTAGTTCCTCTTTAAGGTTCTTCTTATTCTGAGGAAATTTTTCTTTGCTGCTGTTGCTTTGGCTTGCTCACCTTGGATTGGAACCTCGATAACGCAAATAAAAAGCTGTACAAATACATTTGACTTAATGTAGAGATACGTAATCTGAAATGGGATCTTGTCAATTGTCCTGATAGTAAATATTCCTCAGTATTTTAATTTTCTTTCTCCGTCCTCCCATCATCACCATCATCATCACCTCTGAAACATTACTTTTGAGTTTTAGTGTGGTGGCTTTCAGAATGAGAATGCTTTTATTTCATATTTGCCATGGCAACAGTTGTAGCACCAAGGACAGAACATTGTTTCACTGATCAAATATTAATGCATCTATATTCCAAGAAACTGTTACATTTCTCTTTTTGTTTTTTCTCTTAAAGCCCTGGCTGGCAGTAAATAATCGTTTGACCACAAAAGACAAGAGATTGTGTACCATGATATGGCGACATGCTGCTATAATGATATAATTCATATTCATACTTTCCAGTCTGATTGACTAGGGCATTTCTGTAAAACATCTCGGTCAGTTACCATGGCAACACCACGTTTTACTGGCTGCAGAGCGCACAGAGCTGTAATGCTATAGCATTCCATCACTACACACACACACACACACACACACACACACACACACACACACACCCTTATCCACCCATGCCACACACACATAAATATGCATACACACCAAAGACAAGCAAAGTTCACAATGTAAAAATAGCTAAAATAGTAACTAATTTTCAAATATTTACACAGGAATATGAAGAGAAATATGTACACACACAAACATACACTGCACACCCCGCACACACACATACACACACACACACACACACACACACACACACACACAACAGGCAAATGTACAGGCTGTGCAAAAGTACTGTGTGTGAAAGAAGGACTCCAACTTGACTTCTGCAACACATTCATCACATATACTGTGTTATATGACCTCTCTTTCTATTTAAACAGTTAAATCGTTTGGGAACTGAAGAAACTGTGGATTTTATGCCTATTCTTGCTCAATTCAATACTTGCTTTTAGCCTCTCAAGAGTCCATGGTCGCTATTGTCTAATTACTACTATTTGGCAGTCCAGTCAAGCACCCACACTCTGTCAATGATGCCAACCCGTTAAAGTGTGTGCAAAATGAGGCCTTGCTTTGGCTTGCAAAAATAATCTTGGATTCCTTAAAAAGACATCACCTTGATGGCAGCGTATGCCTCTCTAAAATATATTTGTCTACATGAGAGGTACCTTCACACATATGCAAGTCAAAAATGCATGAGTATTGATGCACCCCCATACAAGATGCTGTCTTTTGCAAATGCCAAGGGTGGACAGCAATTAAATAAACTTACTTCAGTACTGTACTTAAATACATTTTTGGAGTATATGAGAGCGCGAGAGAGAAATAGATTGTTAGTGATGCTAAGTTACAAGTGATTAAGAATGATGTACATTGTGGTCTGAGTGCAGGCAGGAGCTCCGGCAATACTCGCTCTAACAGCAAATATAAAGGGGGAGAGCTAGAGAGAAGCACAGACATGAGGGCATCCTGGGGCGTAAAGGAGCACAACCACTTGACCATCAACAAACCTGAGTGAACATGTTTGTTTATGCACCTATTAGAACATCCAGACAGTAAAGCATTACAACAAACCAAGAGGTAACAATGGCATGAAGAACTATGGGATTCAAATGAAAGATTAGGGTCAATGATCACACCTAGGTCTTTCACTGCCATGCAAGACGAAATGCCCTCCACAGTTACTGTGTGATTGCTGCAAGTGGCCCTATTATGAGTACTTCTGTCTTTTTGGAATTGAGTAGTAGTATAGTTAAGTTTAGAAGCATTTACTGTCTAACATCTTTTATACATTCCTCAATTACATTAAGCTGGTGTTTTTTGCCTGGCTGTGCTGAAACATATGACACATATTGTCAGTGTAGCAGTGGAAGTTAACTCCATGTTTTTGAATAATATTACTCAGAGGTAATATTTTTATGGAGAAGAGCAGGGGGCCTAAAACCGAAACTTGTGGTACACCAAACTTAGCCTTGGTGCATGTAGAGAAGTCACCATTTATATCTACAAACTGATATCGATTAGTCAGATAGTCTACTCTGTCTAGCAGTACGGTGTGAGAATTCATGATGTTTGAAGATTAACTTGCTATTTGTGGCCATTTTGTTGAGTAAGCCAAATGGAATTTCAAGAGATGCGAGCACATGCAGTCAGGTGTCACATGCCCCATGTCTTGTTTTTGACTTTCTATGTCAGGCCCTGTGCCATTGTTTGTGTTCACATGGTCATGCGCTCCTTAGCCATGACCCTTCATCAGCTGTGTCTTGTTTAATGTCTCCTCCTATGTCCAGGTGTTTGATGTCATGTTTTTATTCCAGCATTATATCCTTGTGTTTGATCTAGTTTTCACCATGCAATGCCCTCTGAGGGCTCAAATTTCATGCACATTCAGCAGTGGTTTCTGGCCTCACCCTAAACAAATAGAAATTTCTCTGGGTTCCCTGAATCTTTTCACAAGATTATGTACTGTTGATGGCAAAATACTGATTCTTTGGAATCTTAAGGAAAGAAATGTTCTTTTTGACCTCACTGATAAATCCGCGCATGAAACTTAGCAGGGAAGTTGTGAGCCATGAGCTTTACTTGCAAAACTAAACCTTTGGTGGATAATCCTTTTATACCCAAGCATTGTACCCTCACCTGTTACCAGTAAACCTGCTTATTGGGGGATGTTTCAAACATTTTTTACATTTTCACGCTTATTTTCCCCTATAGTAACTTTTTTGAGCATGCTGGCATTACATTTAACTTCATTGTTTATGCTTACAAATACAATCAGATTCCTCAGCCAAACATTAATTTATTTTGTCAGTTAAATGAAGGTTCAAGAAAATTTACAAGCAACTGATTTTTGTTTTTATTGAATTTTACAATATTATTTAACCAACCCAGAAATTTGTTTTTTAGTTTGACTCCTACATATAATCCATATACTAAACAAAGGTCTAGACATGAATAAAAGTAAATCTTTATTTTTTAAGAGGTGAGCTGGAATTCTGAATAAACTTTATTATATCTATCACTAAGTTTATATTTAGATCAACACTGAAAATACCTGTGTAATATTGTGTTGGTCCTCCTTGTACCATCAATATAGCTCTTACCTGTTGAGGCCATGAACTCCACAAAACCTCTGAATGTGTGCTGTGGCATTTTGTACCAAGATGTAAGTAGCAGATACTTTGAATCCTATAAGCTGTGAGATATGGCCTCCATGGATCAAACTAGTTTGTCCAGCACATCTTACTGGTATTTGAGATCAGCATAATTTGGAGGCAAAGTTATCAGCTTAAAATGTGTGTCGTGTTCCTTAAACCATTCCTTTTTTGCAGTGTGGAACATTATCCTGCCATTAAGGAATACTGTTGCCATGAAGGCGTGCACTAGGTCTGTTTAGGTAGGTGATATGTATTAAGTAACATACACATGAATTCAACAGAACACTGCCTCAATAAGGTCACCTCTATTCATTGCTGTATAGTCCAGGTCTGATGCTTATGTGCCCATTATACTTGCTTTTGATGGTAGACGGGGTAAACATGGGCACTCTGACAGATCTGAGACTATGTCGTATAAGCACGTTGTGTTCTGACACCTTTCTATAAAACAGAGGCTCTTCTGTGGAATCAGGCTGGATGGGCTACTCTTTGTTCCCCAACATTTAGCCTTGGACACATGATCCTGATGCCCAGTTGCCCCTTTTTCCGGTTTCTGACAATTTCAAGAATCAAATAAACTAAAAAGGCAGTAACCTTTTAAAAATACAATCATATAAAAAAACAATAACATCTTTGAAATTCAAATTGATTATTGCACATTATACAACCTGACCCTATAGGCAAGGGTAGAGTTTCTCCGCCTTTAAGAGTGACAGCTGATTTTTTATGAAAAAGCTGGCCAGTTCTTTCTCCCTTACGAAAAGGGAGGTGATTTTGAAGAGTGGGACTGCCTACTATATCCTACCCGTTAACAGGTGTCATTCACTTTATTTGTCAGAGATTTTAATCTTGTGTCTGATCAGTGTAGATGTATATGTAAGTTTACAAATACGGACATCTGTTGCTGTAACATATGTAACAACACCAGCAACACCACTGTGTCTGATAGACTAATACATACATACATACACATTGCGGTCATTTAGTGTCACAGAATGACACAACAGCCAAATAAAATTTGATTAGAGGGGGTCAAATATACTGAGGTAGAGGAAGAAACCTTGGGAGGAACCAAGACTCAGTAGTGGAACCCATCCTCCTCTGGTCAACACCGGATGGGAGTAAAATTTAAAAAATAGTCAAAAAGATGTTGTAGGACAGAGCATAAAGCCAGAAAAACAGAATATTATCCTTCCTCCACCAAACATTATTGCCGGCACAAGGCTTTTTTCATAGGTAAAGTTCCCCTGGCATAAGCCAAACCCAGATTGGTTCATGTAACTGGCAGACAGAGAAGGGTCAAGTTTATTTCTATAGCGCTTTTTACAATTGACATAGTTACAAAGCAACTTTACAGAATCCGGGTCCAAGCCCCCAATGAGCAAGCCAAAGGCGACAGAGGCAATGAAAAACTCCCTAAGCTGAAGTGTGATTTTGTCACTCCAGATAAAAAGAACATTTCCACTGCTCCAGAGTCTGGTGGTAACACGCCTTACACAACTCCAGCTGATGCATCATGCAATGATTTCAGAATTGAGTGCAGTTGGTTATCACCTTAAATCACTAAGACGGGTGTACATATGGTTTTGGTAATATAGTATAGGTGTTTCTAAAACAGGAAGCAGACTTGGGGTGGAAGATGAAATTATATTATTTCTGTTAAATGGTTCATTGTAGTAAATTTGCTAGCACAGACTGCTAGACTGTTGTTAATGTTCTCTTCAACTGCTTGACCACAAGATATGGCCACCAATTTGAGTCACAAGTTTAGAGTAGGATACAATTTTGTGGTAACCAGATGGCAGGAATGAGAGCCAACATTTTTAGGGGGACACTAATGGACACTTTAAATTTTGATTATCTTTATTGATATCTTAGAATGAATTTGGGAAGCATTTATGTCATGCTACACATAAGAACTTGTGCAAGAGTAAGATAACAACAAAAGCTAATGTTGGTAACAACAGAACATAAGAAACCAGCAATTAAAAAACAACAACAACAACATGCTAATTGGAGGCTTAGCTTCTTCACTTTACGGTTAACCAAATTAGCATGTTTAGTCAAGCTATTCCTTTAAAAAGTAAAACATATATTTTTAAATTGCAATAACAGAGTGCATATTAAATACATGTAATCTTCAGTAAAACAGTTTGCACATGCATATTGTTCAAGGAGCAATAAAGTGTACTAATGATATTCAGTCATCTAGTCAAAAGAGTGGTGAAGGTGTTCTTCCATGTCTGATTAACATATTGCATAGCATGTGTCAACAGGGATTGCATCTTCCTCGTATAACTTCATACTGTTTTTAAGCACAGCAATGATACAATTATTTAGCTGAAGCAGTAATTAAAGGAATACACAAGTATACTTTTCATACTTTCCCTGTCCAAAGTACAGAAAACCCGCTGACTTAAAAATTCTCTCAGCAAAGGGGCAACGGATGAGATCTATTAATAAACAACAGTCTAAAATATGTCAAACATAGATATGTTTATTCACAGAATTCAGTAAAAGAAGTTCTGAGTGGTTTCTATGTAGAGGAAAATACACCAAAATAAATCTTTTTAGCACAATACAGATGTGGCAGATTCAGTTGAAAAATTATGGAGAATTTCCTTTAGCATTTATTGCTGGAGCATTTATTTCCTTGGCAAGTCACGTGAGCACTAATTCACAGCTACAGTAATATGACCAAGTACAGACCATGAAAATTGTGAACAAGCAAACATTTAACCCTTTATTGCCCAAAGCTAAAGGAGATGTATTTGAACATACCATAAGTTGCAGTAGTTTTTCAATTATTTATTCAACAAAAATTTCAACAGATATAATATCATTCTTTGGAGAAGGTAAGTATACCCTTGGCTTCAAAAGCTAGTATTGTCCTCTTTCCTCCACATCTAATTTTTTCTGTGATATACTCCAACAAATGACACATACTTTTAAGTCTATGACAGTAGAATCAGGTGTTCCTCCTGTAGGTAGAACCGGTCTTATTTAGAGCAGATATCAACAAGTTGTATAGATTTCAAATGACTTCTATTTTTGAGCTAAATTTGGAACAAACAGTCTTGGACAAATTGGATCATTTGATGTGAAAAAAAGTTTCCAAGAACCCTAGACTACTTTCATCACAGTATCTGCAGGTAACATTTGCAACTGTACAATCAGAAAGACACTCAACTGATTTGACCTGTACGGGAGGCATGGCAGGACAAAAGACCAACTCAACTGAAGTGATGTTGGCAAAGACCAGGCCTTAGATGAAGTTGTTTGGCAACGGTAACAATAAACATGTGCAGGGTAGACCAAAGGTTAATATTTAGGTGAAAAGTCCCCCACCAACCAGCATGGTGATGGAACTGTTATGGTTGAGGGATTGACTGGGCAGCTTGTAGAGATTGATTCAGCTATGAATTCTACATCATATCAAAAGGTGCTTAAAGATGACGTGAGATGAGTTGCAGGTGGACCTTTCAACAGGTGATCCTTAATGATCCTTAAAAATCCTCCTAAACACACTCCACAAAGGGATGGCTGAATAAAAAAAATAGTTTCTATTGAAATGTTACGTAAGATTTGAAAACGGCAGTACATCAAACATCTGAAGATGGTACTCATCTCAGCTAAAGATGTGCTTACTTTCTCCACAGAAGATTATTTTTCTTTTGGTATTTCTGTTGACAAGGATACTTAGATCACCATTATCTCCATAATAATAATGAATAATATCCATTGGGTGTACATATTGTACCTCTTACATGACTGCAGATTGTTTCGGGGGAGTTTTGGGGGGATGCTGGGTAAGTTTCACCAAGTTGCCTAAAGGAATTATATTTAAGTTTCATTTTACAGCTGCTAAGCGATACTACATAGGAATTTCACAGCAAGCTGTTAAAATTGCTGGTATGTCATAAGCATATTTTAGTCACCTTTCCTAGTTTTTCTGAAGAAAAAAAAGCACTCAACAAGGAAATAGCAAATGTTCCTAATAAAGAATACATTTAAATATTCAGAAATACTGACTCTGCATATGAATTAATTTCCTTTTAATGTAAACAGAGTTTAGTAACATAGTTAGCTTTAGGTTCAACAATGGAAAAAATTTCAAATGATGAGATCTCTGTTCCATAGAAATGATAAATTATGATATAGTTATAGATATAGTAATTACCAAGATTAAGACAATTACTTCCTTTTCTCAAAGTGGTACCTACTCATCAACAGCTAAATTTTAATTTAGTGCTTTGGAAACAGTGTGAATGCAGAGAAATGGCATCAAATTAAAGGGTCATCAAATTAGGGTTTGTCTTCCCATTGCTGATCACCAAAAGCTGTTTGAATCATGTGTAGCCACTGTCTTAGAGATTTATGGGTAGTGAAAATATACATGGACAGGGGAGCTAAATTGGGTTGGGTAGTGTTTGGAAATGAGTGGAATAAATCACTCAAAAAGGTCTTTTGCTGTAGCAGGTGGTGTCCTGCTTTGAGGAGTTCCCTGTAGGCACACATACATATGGGATCTTTAGCTTAGAGAAATGCAATAAAAACATTTTAGCAAAGACCTGACCTGATTATTTATAAAGTATTTTACCAAAAGGCTTAATTTGTGCTGAGACAAGTCAAATTTGTCTATATGTCCTATGTAAATTGATCTAACACGGTCAACAAACATACAATAACACACTTATTTAAAACAAAATAGGAAAATATGTATTTTTCAGTAATGAAGGACCTTGTTAAATTTACAGCTTTCCTGAAGCAGAGAAAAAGTTCATGTTAAAAAATAATGCAAAGAATTTATAGAGGTGCCCCATCTTTTGCTGCCTTACTTTCACCCCCTTCTGTCCAGTGCATGCCAAACCAGCTAAATGGAGTTTAAGTCTGGAGTCTTGCTCTTACCAAAGTTGAATCTACTGCTGAGTTAATATAATGCAGTTGTTTACCATTTTGATTCTGAATGGGAGCAGCTGTGGCCTAAAGGATAGAGAAGCAGGTTTGTGACCAAAGGGTCGCTGGATCGATTCCCGAAATCCACGGGTGAAGTGCCCCTGAGCAAGGCACCTTAACCCCAACTGCTTCCCAAATGTGTACCTGCCCACTGCTTCTGGTGTATATGCTAGTGCTTATTGCTCCAAATAGGTAAAATGCAGAGAACAATTCCCCCTCAGGATTTTAATAGACTATAAAAAATTAAACAGTACAGAACAGTATTCTGCAGTACAATATTGTGCCAATAATTCATCAGAGGTGTAGGAAATAGTGTTTCAGCTTTGTTCAGACAGTTATTGTAAGTTATAAACAGAGGTTGGGGCACCTGTGTGAATTGTGTGATTTGTTAACTTTCAAACTTTTTTTTTAACTGATAAACGTTCAAATAAAAGATGTCTATTGTTTTACTGATTACCTTAAACAAAATTTAGAATTTGTTTAAGGCAATACGCAACACTTTTATTGCATTTTATAAAAACATTTTTGTAATCAAAACTTTTCTGCAAATGGGGTTTGTACTTCCATTACTGCAGGAAAGCTCTAGGTTAACCAATTTCTTAATGCTTGGGTAAAAGCCTATTGTGTATTAAATCTGTATAATTTTTCAGTTACTGCTGAATTAAACATTTTTATTTACTTGTTCTGGGACCTCATCATGAAAACATTAAGCCCTGGTTCAGCTTGTGTTTAAAGGTAACAGCACTTTTTTTATCATAACATCAGCATTATTTTACTGACTGCTGTTTTCTAAGTAATAACAATAGTTGCTTTACCTGTTAATTGCTGGAACATCTTTTTTGGTAGAAGGAACCATTTGTATTAAAATACATATTTGAAATACTGTTCAGAGTTTTGTTATTTAGCAAACCTGCTGTACAAAACCCTCAAGGTCATGCATTTCAGCAAATTGCATGGCTTTGCTGATTTGCTACAAGCAAATTGCAGTGTTGATATTATCCACAATAACACAATGCCTTGAGAGTTCTATTGCTCAAGTGTCCCTTTGTAATGTTTGTATCTGGACAAATGTGATCTTACCACTAACTGGCTTTTTCCGTAGTTCACATGTGCATACAACAGCATGGCAATGTCTTTGTGACCAGCTTCCAGGGCTATGGACAGAGCGGTGCTGTCATCCTGCACACACACACACACACACACACACACACACATATCTGTATTTGAATATTTTATATTATATTTTTTACAATTCACGCTCAGTACCTCCACAGCTACTCAGACAATAATAGTGCCACCCAGTAGTGGACGTGTCATTATTCTTAAGGTCAACAAGTTTTGACCTCTAACTCCCAAATCACATATATCCCTAAAGCTTTTTATTTCTATACTCAGTAGATGTTTGAGTCTTTTTTACATGTACACTTTATCAGAAAATTTGAAGTGTTTTTTTGCAAATTTTCAAAAAGTGTGAAATTTATTTTTGAGAACTCCTCCTAGGGTTAAGGCCCGATCTGCACAAAACTTTTGGAATTTTTTTTCTACATAGCAAGCCAAAAAAAACATTGTTAAGGAAAAGTTGCCTTTATCAAAAACACACAAGTTATGTTTAAGCCCATTATAAATTATAAACTAGCAAAATGAAAAATTTGAATATCTTGGCCATAATAGCAGATGACAACACCAAATTCATGGCAGAAGTTGGCAACACAATACTGAGCAAGTGTATCAACTTTGGTAATTTGAGAAAACTTGCTGTATTTCAAAGTCAGTCAATCTACTTTTTCAGAGGTTTGAAATACAGGTAAACATTTTCACAACCGTTACTTTAACCAGTATGAAACTTAGCAGACCTTTTCTCTGACCCCTATCAAGCCTTTTGATTTTCAGTTGGATCGGTGAAGCTATATGCGTACTGTAAAAGTTTTAATGTTCTTGAAATGTTAAACCTCTCCCAAACCATACACTGCACAGTCACAAGGTTTATATGCCTATCCTCCCTGATTTCTTATAAATGTTTTTCAGATGTACACTTTGAGGAATTTTTAACCTTTATTCAAATTCTTATTTTGTTTTCTATTAAATTTTTTTATTAACTTTTTGAATGCTGAATATTACTTGTATTACCAAATGACCACATATACACACTCAAACAATTTTATTTACAAAATATTGTTTTTATGAATAAGGAAAAGTTATAAGTTATGATAGGACAAAGCAGGTGTGGCTTACAATCTCAAACTGCTGTAATAATTCATTACATCAATAACGAATAAATATTACTTATGGGTTTTTTTAATCACCTTATTATCTAAACTGTTGTAACAGCACAAAATGGCATAAGAATGTCATTATTTTACTGTATCAACATCCATTGATGTCAAACAATGGAATATTAGACTAAGACAGAAAAAGGATAAGGAAATAACATTACTCAGCTCTACTTACATGGTCACTCAGTGTGGCATCACAGTCTGGCTGGGCCAATAGAAGCTTAACAATGTCAGCATGGCCATGCTCACTGGCACACATAAGTGCTGTGGAACCCTCATCATCTTGAATGTTGACCTTTGACCCTGAAGTCAAGAGGGCTTTAACCATGTCTATGCGGCCATGACTGACAGCCAGCATGAGTGCAGTCTGACCAGCCTACGGACAACAGTAAACACACACACAGACATTAGTTTAGCACAAATTTAAAAAGTAAAGATCAGTTACACCCAATTATTTCAAGTACCTAGCATCTTGACTAACATGAAATATGCATTCACACTGATATCACTATGCAGTGCAATCTGATTACATATAACAACCAACTGCCCACTTTTCTCCTTGTTTTCTTGGATCACTGTTTTGGTCAGTGCTGCTTTTTTCATTACACCAGCAGTCAATGTTTACAATAGAAAGCATGTTTAAAATAGTTTGCCTTGAGCATTAATCACTGCATTCATGAACCAGAATTTAAAATGTAGTGTATTGTAGCAAGATGGTGCATTTGTGTGATATTCCCATTGACATGGAGGTGTATATTGGGATTTTATATAAAGAGTTATGCGGTCATCAAGGTACTATATTTTACCAAGAAGTCTATGACTATTTTAGCAAGACAATGCCAGGCCTCATTCTGCACATGCCATCAAGCAAGCACGGGCAGTGACAACACTAACAATCATAATCAAAAATGGTGTACCTTGTATGATTGTCAGACAAATAAAAAAGAAAAAGTATCACAAATTCTTGCTTTTATTGCATTTGATAAACAACATATGTTTTCTGGAAATGGGGTTTGTAAATGTTTTTTTCATGGCATCAAATAAATGGACAGGGGAGAAAAACAAGTTTTTAAACAATATTTACATACCACATACAACCTTCAATTAAAATAAGTTAAGGAAATGATTAGTGCTTATCACTACATTACATCAACTTTCTTTTAAAAAAAAAAACACTTTTTAATCCTTTGGGAAAATGGCATACTAATTGTTGCAGTTTTGCAAGTGGAATGTTTCCCCATACTTGCTTGAAACAAGACTTCAGCTGCTCAACAGTCTGTGGTTGCATCTTAGGTTTACAAAAGGAGACAGATATGGAGGCCAGGCCAGTCAAACACATGCACTCTGTCCACAAAACCTGGCTGTTGTATTGCGTGCAGAATAAAGCCTGGCATTGTCTTTCTGAAATAAGCACTAGCTTCATGTAAAAAGATGCTGCCTTGACGGTAACGCATGTCTCTCTACACTCCCAGTATACCCCCTAGCATCAGTGATACCTTCACACATATGCAAGTCACTCATGCCATAAGCACTGATGCATGCCATACCATAACAGGTGTCTGCTTTTGTAAGTTCTGCTAAAAACAGTGTGGACTGTCCATTTTATCATGACACTTTAAGAACACACATCTACAAAATCTTTCAGTCCATCTGAGATGAGCTCAGGCCCAGAGGACTCCACAGCATGTCTACATAAAATTTATGTATGGCTCTTCCTTTGCTTAATAGTGTTTCAGCTTGCATTTCTTGATGCAACAACAGACTGTTAATTTAAAAAATGTTTTCTGAAGTGCTCACAAGCCCATGTAGATATATTTATCACAGGAGTATGATTGTTCCTGATGCAGTGCCTTCTAAGGGGACAAAGGCCCTGCATATTTAACATGGCCTGCCTTACACAAAATGAAATTTGTCTTCTTGACTTGTATTTCATTGCAGACAATATGAACACAACATGTCATGTTTTGTGTGGTCAACTTCATTTCATTTGTAAATATGCATCCTTTCCTGTCATTCAGACCTGCAACACATTCCAAAAAATTTGGGACAGGAGCAATAAGGGCCAATAATGAGGTAAATTGGTTAAATGATGTAATTTGAAACAGGTGATGTCAGCAGGTGATTGTAATTATGATTTGGTACAAAAGCAGCATCCAAGAAAGGTCTTGTCCTTTAGGAGCACAGATGGGCCGAGGATCACCAGTTTGCTAAAAAATACGTGAGAAAATTATTGAAATGTTTAAAAACAATGTTCCTCAAAGAAAGATAGGAAGAAATTTGGATATTTCACCTTCAACAGTGCATAACATAATTAAACAATTCAAGGAATCTGGAGGAATTTCAGTGCATTAAGGACAAGGGCACAAGCCTAAGCTGAACAACCGTGATCTCCAATCCCTCAGGCGGCGCTGCATCAAGAATTCATCTATAAGCGATATCACCACATGGGCTCAGGACTACTTTGGCAAACCTTTGTCAAGTACCACAATACATAGTTACATCCACAAATGCCAGTTAAAACTGCACTGTGCCAAAAAGAAGCCCTATGTTAACAGTGTCCAGAAGTGCTGTTGACTTCTCTGGGCTTGTAGGCATCTGGGATGGACCATCACACAGTGGAAATGTGTATTGTGGTCAGATGAATCAGTATTTTAGGTATTTTTTGGAGAAATGGATGCCGTGTGCTCCGGACCAAAGAAGAAAAGGATCATCCAGACTGTTCCCAGCAACAAGTCCAAAAGCCAGAGTCTGTCATGGTATGGGTTTGTGCCAGTACCCTTGGCAAAGGTAACTTGCACTTCTGCGATGGCAGCATTAATGCTGAAAAGTACATAGTGATTTTGGAGCACAATATGCTGCCTTCAAAAAGACATCTTTTCCAGTGATGCCCATGCATATTTCGACAAGACAATGCAAAACCACATTCTGACACATTACAAAGTCCTGGCAGCAGAGGAAGAGGGTACAGGTACTTGCCTGGCCTGTCTGCAGTCCCTACCTGTCCCCAGTAGAGAGTGTGTGTCGCTTTTTTTTGATGCGCAAAATGTGACAACAAAGACCCTGTACTGTTGCCCACCTTAAGATTTGTTTGCAGGAAAAATGGGACAAAATTACACCTAAAACACTTCATCACTTGGTGTCTTCAGTCCCTAGACGTCTTTTAAGTGTTGTGAAA
>JBBPDA010039280.1:0-14533 GCA_037974385.1 Arnoldichthys spilopterus
AGTGTAAACAGGAACAGTATAGTGTATCAGTGCAGTGTAAACAGGATCAGTATAGTGTATCAGTGCAGTGTAAACAGTAACAGTATAGTGTATCAGTGCAGTGTAAACAGTAACAGTTTACAGTATCGGTACAGTGTAAACAGTAGTAATATAGTATCCAGCAATGCCAGTGGAAAGGTTTAGATGGCAAGCTCACCAAAATGTATTGGTTAAATCTGATAAATAAAGTGAGATCTGTGTGTGTGCGGCTAGAACTCTTCAGAGCTGCTGTAAAAATGTGTGAAGATGAGTTGGCGAAGCCGCACCAGAGTGTAGAGTATCAGTGTAAACAGTAAGAGTGTAGTTTATTAGTGCAGTGCAAACAGTAACAGTGTAGAGTATTAGTGTTAACAGTATACAGTATTAGTGCAGTGTAAACAGTAACAGTGTAGAGTATTAGTGTTAACAGTATACAGTATTAGTGCAGTGTAAACAGTAACAGTACAGAGTATTAGTCTTAACAGTATACAGTATTAGTGCAGTGTAAACAGTAACAGTATAGAGTATTAGTGTAAACAGTAACAGTGTAGAGTATCAGTGCAGTGTAAATAGTAACAGTGTAGAGTATCAGTGCAGTGCAAACAGTAAGTGTAGAGTATCAGTGCAGTGTAAACAGTAACAGTATAGAGTATCAGTGCAATTTAACCAGTAAGAGTGTAGAGTATAAGTGCAGTATAAACAGTAACAGTATAAAGTATCAGTGCAGTGTAAACAGTAACAGTATAGAGTATTAGTGCAGTGTAAACAGTAGTAGTATAGTATCCAGCAATGCAAGCTCACCAAAATGGACAATTGATAAGTAAATCTGTCTGTTTCAGAGTAACATTTTTTGGTTAAATCTGATAAATAAAGTGAGATCTGTGTGTGTGCGGCTAGAACTCTTCAGAGCTGCTGTAAAAATGTGTGAAGATGAGTTGGCGAAGCCGCACCGGTAGAACGCCTGCTTCTACTCGTCTCCCATAACGACACTAGTTCAGTTGCCACAAAAAAACAGACTCGCACACCTACAGTCACCCACACCCTACGTGCAGCAAGGGTCCAAAGTGTGAAGGAACGTTTTCGATTGTCTTAAAGAGTCTCGGTGAAGTTTGTCACACTGTGGGAACAAGGAGAAGGGCCAACAAGTGTTCACTACACACCTCCCAGGTGGCTCCTCGTGAAGCTGCCTGAGAGAACGGCAAGGGTTTGGTAAAGCTGCTCTGAGGAAAGGGGTGGGGGGTGTTGGGTTGGTGGTGGAGCGGGGTGGTACTGAAGGATGTAAAGTAGAAGTTTGGATTGGTTTTAAAATGGGAACCCGCCCCAAAGAAGAAAGGAGAACGAAGAGCTCTGGAGGCTTCAACATGACGACTATTCCGAATCTAGACTTCAGGTTTCAGGGTTTTTGCTTTTGGTTCTTACAGAGAAAGAAGTGATGGACAAGTCAACAAGTTGTGCACTACATGTGTAAATGGATATATCTGCTAATTAAACACACACACACACACATGCACACACACACACACACGCTATGGGGGAGCAGTTTTTTTCATTAGGGGGGAAAAGCTCCAGTGGTAGTGTCACTGACCTCCACCGAAAGCCCAGCAGGACTCTGACAACCAAAGGAAATGAGTGTGTGTGTATGTGTGTGTGTGTGTGTGTGTGTGTCGGGCTGACTATCTGCTGAGCACCTTGGTAACTCTTGATCTCCCATGTATGAGACTTTAGGCAACAGGCCTAAGAAGTCAACTGGGTGGAGAGGACAAAAGGGAGCAGACGCTTTGTGGAGAAAGGATCCTTCACTTCATACACACACACACACACACACACACACACACGGCCGCTACAAGAGCTAAAATAATCGCCTTTATTGCATTCTGCATCATTTGCAGGGTAAAACAGATAGGACGACTTCCTGGTTCGTTTTGGGCCACTTCTGTCTAAAACGTGCTGCCGGCGTAAAAACACCTTTACAATTAAGGGTTTTTTACAAACTATGCAAAATCAGAGAAAATAGTAACAGAGGCTTCAGCAAGGAACCTTGGGAGGGATTTTCCCCAAATAGAGATTCTGTGTGGTTCAGTTTAAGAGAACAATTGGAAAATTTAGACCCAAATCACTGCGAGATGCTTTGTGCAAGTGGCCTCAGAGCCACTGGGCTACATTTAGGCAACGCAACGATATTTGTGGTCATCATGATGAGTTTTACATCAATATTCTTTCCTAAACGCATTGTGATTTGTCAGGGCCTAGAGAACATTGGCAACAAATTTTAGAATTAAAATAATTTGCCTTTGTGGTTTTTGGGAGGTTTTTCACCTGGCGGGAGGCCACCATTTGCACCTCACCATCCAATCCCTAGTTTATCTAGTCAGGTTCTGCTGACAGAACCAAACAAATTCAGGAACCATACCTGCATTCATTCAGAACACATACAACACAAAAAATGTTGAAAAAAACATTGTAACTGTCCATTTAATTTACCCATTCATGATGGATTTTACAACAATAGTGTGTGTGTGTGTGTCTGTGAAATGCTTTAATTTAAGTAAAATTTAATTTGAGTTTTTTTTTTCAAAAAATGTGGCACTGGTGACTCTTTTTGGTCCATTCCAACTTCCGCTAGAATACATACTGAGACATATTGTGTATCGCAGGGCTGCTCGATTGTAGCAAAAATCATGATTGTGATTTTTTTTTGTAAATGCGATACCCTTTTGTGGCTTTTTGTGTGAGTCTTAACTATTTTTCAGCTGAAGATCCCGAAGGAATCACAAGCATCGGCTCAGAAAAAAACCCTGAAAATCTTAAAAATCCATTGGATTTCGAGGGATAGAGTAAGACTAAACAAGAGCCTCATCGTCAAACAAAAATTTTGCACAATTCCTCCATCTCGATCGTCTTGCTTTTGTTATTGTTGGAATCCAAAATTCTGTAAACTCCACAGTCTATCGTGGAAATGTAAATATTGTTTTTTTGACACTCAATGCCAATGTATTTTTGCAAATAAGAGCCAGAATATTAGAAAAAAATCTGAAGAAAATATTTGGCCAAGTTCTACATAGATTGTAGTGTAATTTTTAAATACTTGTTGACTATCTAGAACCTCAGCAGTAGAAGAAGCAGCAATGTATTAGAACACTTCCTGCATTATTCATCTTCTCCCGATCGCACTCATCTCAAATATGAAGCAGCTGAAGAAGAACCCTGAGAGGCCCTCTAACCAACGTGAGGTCAAACAACACCTCAATCCTACCTTCTCACAGGCTTAGAACCCCTGTCTGGCACTCTGCTCCAGAGATCACAGGGGAGAACATTAATTTGGTTTTTCCATTCACAGTCAATTGCCAACCTTTTCATTATTATAGGATCAGGCTGTTCGGCCCAAGCAGATGTCCCCGGGAAAACACTTCTGATGAGCTATCAGCCATAACATTAAGACCACCTGCCTAATACTGAGTGTGTCCCTCCTGCTGCTGAAACAGCTCTGACTGTGCTGTGTGTTCTGACCCCTTTCTATCAGAGTCAGCATCACTTTTTACACCACAATAGCTCTTCTGCGGGATCAGACCAGACAGACTAGCCTTCACTCCCCACATGCATCAGTGAGGCTCCGGTGACCCACCAGTCGTCTTTCCTTGGATCACTTTTGGTAGGTACTAACTACTGCACACCTGGAACACTCCACATGACCTGCCGTTCTGAAGATGCTCTGACTTAGTTGTCTAGAACATCACATGTCAAAGTGGTCGAGGTCCTTATACTCTGTCGACTTAAATAACTGACTGTTCACCTGCTGTATTCCAGATAGTTAATGTTATTTACTTCACCTGTCAGTGGTCTACATTTTATGGCTGATCAGTGTAGATAGTGTGTAACACGTCTTGTACAAGCAGCTTTGAGGCTAAAAAATGTCTGTTTCGGATGGATAATGGAAATAAGAGGGTCTCATATTTAAAAGAGCACTGCTCAAGGCTCCCTCGGTTCTGATCCAGATTCCTACATAAAATCAAAAGGTTTAAATTTTCACAAACCTGAAAGTGAACATCACCAACAACCTCGAAGAAAAGATTCGGAACAAAGAAGGAATAACAAATTGTGATTATCGACGTTTTTCAGCCTCGTAAAGTTCTCCGGGTGGACACACTCACAAGGGCTTCATTAACGGAACCTAATTAAGGTAGAATCTGAGATTATGAGGCATCAGTGTACTGCCTCTCTCCTCGACGTCTGTTGAGGCTCTGACCTTTCCAGGCTGGTCCCTGTCAGCTGTTTGGTAGCGCATGTTGACTTTTGACCTTATAGTTTTCAGCATTTGGAGACATAATTGGTCGTGACTCCCGGTGAGAACGGACACGATGAAGGCTATCACTCCAAAAGTTTCTCTGTAGCTTTAAAAGCTTGGAAACGAAGCTTTTGAAGCTTGGAAAAATCCCTGTAGACCGATCAGTCATAACATTAAGACCACTGACAGGTGAATTATTTCTCTACAATGGCACATTTCAGGGGGGTGCGATATATTAAGCAGCAGGTGAACAGTCAGTTCTTGAAATTGATGTGCTGGAAGCAGGAGCATAAGGATCTGACTTACTTTGACAAGGGCCTTATTGTGAAGTTCTAGATGACAGTCAGGGCATCTCAGAGCATCTGGTTCTTTTGGAGTGTTCCAGGTGTGCAATAGTTAGTACCTACCAAAAGTGATGGACAACTGGTGTGTCATGGGCACCCAAGGCTCACTGATGCATGTGGGGAGTCAGGTCTGGTCCCACAGAAGAGCTACTGTGGTGTAAAAAGTGATGCTGACTCTGACAGAAAGGGGTCAGAACACACAGTGCAGCACAGTCAGAGCTGTTTCAGCAGCAGAAGGGACAAACTCAGTATTAGGCAGGTGGTCTTAATGTTATGGCTGATCTGTGTAAACACAGTAATAAAATAAATACAAATGAACTGATGGAATTGTTGTGCGTCCTGTGTTCACCTAGAGGCAAGCCAGCGTTTGCATGTCACCATCCGGTCACTAGCTTATCTAACTAGGTTCTGCTGATGGAACCGAACAAATTCAGGAACCTCACCTGCCTTCATCAAACCAATATATAGAACACAAAAAAATTCTCACTACATTTCACTGTATTTGTGTTTTTGACCTGGTAACTGTTTAATCCCATTTCATTGGTTCTTCTTGGATTTCACAGTACTGTGTTGTATTCGTTACACTGTGTGACACGTTCATGATGAACAGACCAATAGAAATGCTCCAAAATCACTTGTTATAAAATGTTCTTCCATTAACTTACATTAGAAGTAAGGAAGGTTTTTTGCATTTTCCTGTAAAATTACAATTTTGAAGATCCTTGTTTTTTCATGGACAGTGACAATATTACAGAATTTAAGGGGTCAATATATATATCTTATATATTTCTTGTAATTCAGCTGAACTGAGTGTTCTCATTTGATTTAGAAAAAATTAAAAACAGAAAAGTCAGTGTTAAAATAACAGTGTTTTTAGCATATATATTTATTAAAACCGCATTACAAAACACAACATAAAAATCTACAGTTTACGAAAGTGCCGTGTTTTCTTTAAAAACGTTCATCATGTTTATATTTGTGGAGTAATGCGAGAATTGAGATTTTAAGTTTGAGTTGATTAAAACATGTTTAAATGAATTTTAAAAGTTTAACTGAACCATTTTTCGAAATTAGCATTAAACTGAAAAACAATATATATTTTTTTACATACAACATTTGAAAACAGGTAAAAATTTGTCAAATATATTTATATATATATATATATATGTGAACAGAAATCTTCTAAACGTTCTCTGGAAAAAATGCTTCATTTAAGAATGTTTAAAAACATTTGATTTTTTGCCTTTTCCCGAAAAAGTTCATGTTTTATTCTGGCAGCGACGGCAAAAAAAAACGTTAATTTCAATTTAAAAATGTAACATTAGCTTTGTGTTAAGATTTTTTATTCACTTTAACACACTGAGGCCGGCTGCAGGTTTAAAGTGTTTTCAGTTCTGTGTTTGTTCACACTTGGTTGTGCTTCGCTCGCCCCGTCCGGACTGCAGGTGATATAGGGCGGGTGGGCTGATGATGTCAGCAGTGGGAAGACGAAGCCCAGTAAGGAGGAAACGGACGAAAGCGACATGTTCACGCTTACCTTCGGTACTCCGTGTTTCATCAAAGCGAGTCGTGCTGTCACATCATCTTCACACTCCTTCACATGGTCTGCCGCACTGGGGACACACACCCACCTACACTCACACACACACACACACACAAATGGACACATCAGAGAGCTTTGAACACACAGGTGTGGAGGTTCTGCATAGAACCGAGCGTCCGGGGCCTCTGCCTCTTGCTCTGCACCCGTAGCCACTGCCTCCATTTTGGATCACATCAGCATAGTGTCACGCAAGAACGGAGCTGGGAGGGTCTCGTACAACAAAACCTGGCTCACACACACACACACACACACACACACACACACACACACACACACGCACACATATATACGTAATCTCTGCTGAAAAAAACAATTTCAGGGGCACATTTGGGGCCCGAGCGGCAGCTCGGTTGCGCCGATGCACGTCAGGAACGGCCATTTTGTGTCCTTTTGTAGGACACGCCATCCATGTCCCTCTGCACGGAGCTGGACAGGAAAACGCCCTAGACTACTGGGCGATACACAGTCCTTATTATAGCAACTACAGCTACTTTTTCAACATTTTTCAATTATACAAAGTATAATTTCCCTCCAGATGTTCACGTAGTGTGCGAGAAGCCTTGTTTTGTCAAATTTATACCAAAAAAAAGCTAAATAATTGTCTAAAACGGAAGTATGGGTAACACTATTTTTTTTACTGGTCACACTATTTTTAGAGTGCACAATGCACTGATCAGCCATAACATTAACACCACCTGGCAAATACTGACTATCATTTCTGTGGGATCAGACCGTACGGGCTAGCCTTCACTCCCCACATTAATCAGTGAGCCTCTGCTGCCCATGACCCACCAGTTGTCCTTTCTTGGATCACGTTTGGTAGATATCAACTACTGCACACCTGGACCACTCCACAAGACCTGCCGTTCTGGAGATGCTCTGACTCACGCCACTTGTCAATGTGGCTCAGGTCTTTACGCTCCATCGACTTCAATAACTGACTGTTCCTCTGCTGCCTAATATATCCAACCTACCTGACACATGCCACTGTAATGAAATAACTAGAGAGTCAACATTCCTCACGTCACCTGTCAGTGGTCTTTATGTTATGGCTGATTGGTGTATAATCTATAACAAGACCACTTTCCTTATTCAGTTGTATGACCTCAAGCAGGGCCCAAAACACAGTGATGTTTGTTTACATTTTTGTAAATGACGATGAGGTGAAAAACTTGTAGAGAAATCTGGGCCCACTTTACATCATCTGTCTGTAATAACTGTGTAATTAGACTATAATAATGCCTACAACAACAATGTAAATGCTGGTGATGTGTCACTGTTACATACGATTACAGTAGTGCAGCTTATGTAATTACATGTTTAACAACTATTGTAGAATACACTCTGTAATTACATGTTATTACTGTAGGATACACCATGTAATTACATGTTAATACTGTGGGATACACACTGTAATTACATGTTATTACTGTAGGATACACCCTGTAATTACATGTTATTACTGTAGGATACACTCTGTAATTACATGTTATTACTGTAGGATACACCATGTAATTACATGTTAATACTGTGGGATACACACTGTAATTACATGTTATTACTGTAGGATACACCCTGTAATTACATGTTAATACTGTGGGATACACACTGTAATTACATGAGCAAAAACAGCAGCTTCTGCATGTGTGTAATTACATGACTTGTACTACTGTAATCTTGACTACATCAACAGTAATTACATCACTGTTCCATGTGTTGTTATTATTATGTAATTACACAGTTTTTATGGAGCAGAAATGTTTGCTGTATGTAGTAATGGGCATTCAGTTATATTTTGGACCGCAGCATGAAAACGAAGGTGCGATTGATTTGTTAAGCGCCATGTGGCCGCTGAAAAACAAGCTTCCTGATAAAGGATGCTTAGGATGCTTAAATTTTCAGATCCTGCAGTACGGCGGATTCTTACGGTGGGTTCACATATTAATTGAAGTGGGCTGGATTTTAACAGCTGAGGCCAGAGAAACAATGCCTTTGTCCCTCGCCAGACGCAACCTTCACTGTTGGCCGAGGGCTCAGTGTTGTCTATTGTGTCTGTGGCTGTTCGGCATGGTCACCGCTGGCCGTGTGATGCTGCCCAGGTGTGATCCAAAATGGCTCATCCAGTTCAGAAAAGAGGATGGTTGACGTTGAATATCACAGGGAAGCCACAAAAATCTGACAGCTAACAACACAGCTGAATCAGGTGTGGAAATCTCCAAACTGAGCTGGACACTGGCCCTAAAGAACAGGAGCTGTGCATCCCTCAACCTGATGCTAAACGATAAAGAACTCAAGATCATCCAAACACTGTTTGGCCTCCTGGAAGCCCCCCGGCCTAGTATTTGACACATCGTCAGCATTTGTATCACCACTGGGCTTTGGTGACGGTGAGGGAATTTGGCGATGTGACTCCCTTGCCAAGCATCTGCCACATGCAAACAGACCGACCAAAGTCCCGGCGAACGTTTCTGGAGCTCCCCTGTCACTCACTTTTACTAGGTACACCTTCGAAGAGAGCTTCGAAAGTGGTGGGGGCTTAAGGGAGGAACGTCTACATCAATGTGAGCCGTGCACATTCTGCACGCTCACCAACCGAGGATGCAGGACCAACAGATGGATGGAGCCCAATTCATACTTCACTCCTGCAATTGGAAAACGGTGAAAGCTGAAGACAAATGGGTTTCATGCCGTAGTTTCATGGTTTCATTATCTCTACAGGGTTCGATGGCACTCGTGCCACATTAGCACCTGCCAATTCATTTGAAATTTTTGCTCGAAATTTCAAAGCGAAAGAGTCGTGTGAGATGACTTTAGGATTATCTCATTTCAAATGACACTTTTGGACAAATGTCTAGACTAATGCTGCTGGTGCCACAGTCGGTTAAACTGCAAGTTTCGCTTTGGCTTCTGAATGGCATTACACATTCAGGTCGAGAACCCTGATGGTTCTCAGGGTCTCAGACGATTCGAGCTCGTCCCGAGCAGCATGTGCATTTGGGTCTTTTTTGGTGCAGCCATACTGCATGAGCCACCCATATGCGTTGCATGTTTCTACCCAGGTGGCAGAAGTGGAGTGAGGGGAAGGCTTGTGGAAGGCGGTGGGTGGAGGGGTAGAAGAGCAAAGTAGGGGAAATGGAGGGGTGGGTGGAGCCAGAGTGTTTCTCTGGCGCTTCACTGCGGCTGCCATTTTCTTGCCTGTGAATGGCTGGTTGGAGGGCGGGTCTGGAGCAGCCATACAGAGAAAAGGCTAAGAGCCCATACAACCACCAGCACACCCCCCCCCCCCAAAGAAAATTTTTCACCAATGTACTGCTGCTGCTTTCTGGGCTGATCTGGGGTCAGATCCCCAAATCAGTCTGGAATTATGAACGGCAGAATGAGCTACTCGAACCGATCCCAGAGGCGAGGGGAAACGCCTCTGCATGGGAACGCCATGGGTGGAGGAGGCACCGGTCAGAAGCCAAGGGTACTTTGCGTACTTTCAGTGGTAGAGAAAAAAACAGCCAGAGACTGTTAACTACGTGAGACCTTCACACATTTGAGCATGTTTGCCTAAATTTAACCTCAATGCATGATCACTAAATACATCATTCATTGCACGAACTATGGCACGAAGAACCTTCATTTTGACCTTACGCCGTTTCCCGGCTGCAGAGGTCAAGCTTGAAATTTTGACTGACATAAAACCGTAACGTGACTGGGTGGCATTACTGTTCATGGGACTCCTGCCATTTTTTAAACAGCACATTAAGCCTCTTAAATCCCAATGCACGCACTTCACTTCTAATGCTTTCAGGATGCAATGCTAAATGCTAAAGTATTACTTACAAAACCAATAGCACAGTTCACCTCTTAAACCAGGTGTCAATCTGTGGATCCACACTTCAGTACCATTACAACAGAACTTACGCATTAGTTTCATAACAGATACACAGTAACTCAGAGTAGATACTAAATAACTCAATAGATACTGAATAATTTATAGGATATACTAAATATCTTAGTAGATACTGATTACATTATAATAAAAAAAATCATAGTGGATACTGAATAAGTCATAGTAGATAATAATGTATAGTACATCCTGAACATTTCATAGTAGAAACTAAATAACTCAGTAGGTACCTGACAAATGTATGGTAGACACTAAGTATAGTGGATACTAAATAATTCCAAGCAGAGACTAAATAATTCATAGTATCTTCAAAATAATGTTGTAGATAAAGACACTGATTCAGTTAGGAGATACTAAATAAATCAGTAGATACTAAATAATTAGCTAAAAAATGTACTGCAGGAACTGAATACTTCATGGTAGATATTAAGAAACTCATTAGATACTTACTAATTTATAGATAATTTATAGTAGATAATTTATACTACATACTGAATAGTTTAAAGTCGATAATAAATAACTCAGTAGATACCTGACTATTTTATAGTAGACACTTTGTATAGTAGATACTAAATTATTTCAACTAGATACTAAATTTAACATAATTTATAGTAGATACTGAGTAACTCAGAAGATTTACAGCAAATATCAAATACCTCAGAAGATCCTGATTAAATTATAGTAGAAAGTGAAAAATTCATAGTGGATACTGATTATTTAAAGTAGATTATTATTTATAGTACATAATGAATAGTTAATGATCAATACTAAATAACTCTGTTGACAATGGACTGATTTATAGTAGACATATATCATAGTAGATACATATTATAGTAGATGCTGAATAATTTCAAATAGATACTGAATAATTCATAGTATCTTCAAAATAATTTATAATAGATATTAAGCAACTCAGTAGATACTGATTACTAACTAAATTATAACAGATACTGATGAATTCAAAATTAATAATTTATCATAGATACTAAATTATTGTACATACAGAGTACTTAAAATTATATACTGAATAACTCAGTAGATAATGATTTATAGTAGATACTAAAAATAATTCCTAGTTGATATTGAATAATTCATGGTATCTTTTAGGTAATGTATAATAGATACTAAATAATTTAAAGTATCTGTAGTAGATATTCAATAAGTCATTGTGCCTTCTAGATCATTTTTAGTAGATACTAAATAAATCAGCAGATACTAAATAATTTAACACAAATATTAAATAATATAAATTACATACTAAATAACTCTTATTTTACATTAGATAACACTTTAAAGTACACAATGAACAAGTTAATATACTTAATCATTTATAGTAGATATAAGAAATATCTATGGTAGATACTAAACTAAAGTCTGTGGTTTAAGGGGTTAAATATTGAGGAACCAGTTTTCATTCAGCTTATCTCTATTATGAAAACATAAAGACCTCAATATTATCTTCACTTTAACTTTTAGCCACTTTTCAGGTACATGGAAGGGTTAAAATTAGGTCGGAGCTAAAAATTGGTAGTATTTTTGGGCTCAAAAACAAAGACTCGAGCAGTACTTACAGACAAACTCTTGTGGAATTTCCCAAAATCCCAGTTCCACGAGAGTGAGAAAGATCCCCAAAATAAAATTGGAAATTTGCTTTAAAACAGAATAAATTCTCAGAGAGTTGTAAGAACACAAGCGTCCATGTGAGTTTGACCCTGGAAGTCTGCAGGCCGG
The DNA here is from genome assembly GCA_037974385.1 of Arnoldichthys spilopterus. Classification (NCBI taxonomy): domain Eukaryota; kingdom Metazoa; phylum Chordata; class Actinopteri; order Characiformes; family Lepidarchidae; genus Arnoldichthys; species Arnoldichthys spilopterus. The sequence goes on from JBBPDA010039280.1 coordinate 11,874, forward strand.
AGAAAAAGTACATTCATTTACATTAATTTAAATTACACCCGAGGGTCAGAGTTCACGCCGGCCGCTCGGTAACTAACGGATACAGAGGAAACGTCTAGACGGGTCAAGGTGCACGCTGTCCCTTTTCCCGCAAACGCTCCCTTTCAAAAATGTCTACTTTTCCTCCTTGTGTCCGGAAGGAGGGGTCAACGGTGGCCAAGTGCAGGCTGCAGGCCCAGGGGGGGCGCGAGGATGAAGGGGGGTTTGGGGGTGGGTGGGGTGGGATGGTGGGGTGCTCAGTAGTAACCACGGCTAATCAAAGGGTGGTGGACTGGAGGCTTGGAGGCTCCAGAGGGCAGTGAGGTCAAGGGACAAAGGGATGGATGTGTGTCCACTGTCCTTTTGTCTCCATTCAGACACACAGACAAGCTTCCGCTGCTTCTGCTGAACCTTTTCACCATGGGGTCCTGGGCACTCGGCAAACACACACACACACACACACACACACACACACACACACACACACACACTCAAACGAGTATTCTTGCCTTTGTGGAGTCCTTCATGCCCCTTCTGTATGACTGTAGCCAAATGCTAAAACTAACAGAACCATTTCGCTGTCCAAAATTTCCCAAAACAGTAACTTTACAGCAGGGAGGAAAAACCTTCTTCCCTTTCCATGTGAATAAATGTAACCGGAACATTTTTCGAAGTGATTCTGGGACATTTTTAACAGTCTGCTCGTCGCAAAAATTTGACCAAGTGATTAGTCCAGATAGACCGTTACAATTATGCAACAACAAAAAATCAAACACACGGATCAGCCATAACAATTAAACCACTGGCGGGTGACATTGCTAATCTCCTAACAGTGGCACATGTCAGGGTCAGTTCTTGAAATTGATGTGCTGGAAGTGGGAGTGAAGGTTAGCCCGTCTTGTCTTATCCCACAATGAACTGCAGACCGGTCATTGTGCACATGCTGACCCCTGCCCATCACCTACAATGGGCACGTGAGCATCAGAACTTGACCATGGAGCAGTGGAAGTGGCCTGGTCTGACAGATCATGCTCACTTGGTGTTTCGCTATGGGAGGAAGGCGAGGTGGCGGAGGCAGTGTGACATTCTAGGCAATGATCTGCTGGGTTCTGCATCATGTAGATGTGTAGGACCTAACTAAATACTCCTGCAGACCATTCATAGTGACGGTGTTCCCTAATCGCAGTGGCCACTTTCAGCAGTTGCCTCACTGCAGGCTTTGTTCAGGATCCGTCTGAGGAACGAAGACCTCAAGGCACCTCCAAGTTCCTCAATTCTCAGATCGATCGAGCATCTATGGGACATGCTGGACTAGTCTGATCCAAGGAGGTCCCACTTCCAAACTTATAGAAGGTTCTGCTGCTTACCTATTATTATATCCAGCGCGTTTCTGTCCCACACCCTCATTATTATATCCAGTGCATATCTGCCCCATACAAACATTTTTATATCAAGCACATATCTGTCTATACCCGCATATATCCAGCACACGTCTACCCCATACCCACATTATTATATCCAGCATACATCTGCCCCATACCTACATTATTATATCCAGCGCATATCTGTCTATACTCACATTATTATATTCAGAGCATATGTGCCCCATACCCACATCATTTTATCCAGCACATATTTGCCCCAAACGCACATTATTATATCCAGCGCGTATCTGTTCCACACCCACATTATTATATCCAGCGCATATCTGTCTATACTCACATTATTATATTCAGAGCATATCTGCCCCATACCCACATCATTTTATCCAGCACATATTTGCCCCATATGCACATTATTATATCAAGCACATATCTGTCTATACCCGCATATATCCAGCACACGTCTGCCCCATACCCACATTATTATATGCAGCATACATCTGCCCCATACGCACATTATTATATCCAGCGCATATCTGTCCATACCCACATTATTATATTCAGAGCAAATTTGCCCCATTCCCACATTATTATATCCAGCACATATCTTCCCCATACGCATATTATTATGTCCAGCATGTATCTGAGCCACACCCACATTATTACATCCAGCACATATCTGCCCCATTCGCACATTATTATATCCAGCACATATCTGCCCCATACGCACATTATTATTTCCAGCGCATATCTGCCCCATACCCACATTATTTTATCCAGCACATATCTGCCCTATACCCACATTATTATATCCAACACATATCTGCCCCATACGCACATTATTATTTCCAGCGCATATCTGCCCCAAACACACATTATTATATCCAGCACATATCTGCCCCATATCCACATTATTATATTCAGCATACATGTGCCCCATACCCACATTATTATATCCAGCGCATATCTGTCCATTCCCACATTATTATATCCAGCACATATCTGCCCCATACGCACATTATTATATCCAGCACATATCTGTCCCATATCCACATTATTATATCCAGCACATATCTGCCCCATTCCCACATTATTTTATCCAGCACATATCTGCCCCATTTGCATATTATTATATCCAGCACATATCTCCCCCATACCAACATTATTATATCCAGCACATATCTGCCCCATACCAACATTATTATATCCAGCACATATCTGCCCCATACCCACATTATTATATCCAGCGCATATCTGCCC
>JBBPDA010039322.1:0-14529 GCA_037974385.1 Arnoldichthys spilopterus
ACACACACACACACACACACACACACACACACACACACACACACACACACACACACACACACACACACACACTCATTATTAGAGCAGGTCTTAGGTCATGACAAAAACAAGCCGAAGTATTTGTAATGCTGTTGTGGAAATGGAGCTAGTCTGTGTGTAGCATCATGCCCACATACTTTCACTCCTCGAAGGCACTCATTAATGGTGCTGTTACATTCTGATTTTCACATTAATCTAATAAGAAAACACCTTCGGGTCAGTGACGTAATGTGCTAAAATCCCTGTGCTGTGATTATAGCGCTGCATACTGTGTATATTTTACCCTCACTAGTGATGAAATTTATGTGACATGGTTAAAGATTGGTCTGCACTGTTTTGACCAAACTCACAGATGTTTGCGTGAATACCTTACTTTATCACAACACCCTTAGAAACACTTGATCTGCAGCTTCCCAAGATGCACACAGCACACAACAAGACTGCGACTGATTAGATTTTGGTATTAGACAAACATAACAGGACATCTGCTTACATACAAACACAGTGTTCATCATACATACATGTGGCTAATTATAATAAAGGGGTCGTGTAAAGAAATAAGTAAGACCATAGATACAGTCATAATGTATTTAAAGAATAATGCTACATTTTCATGCAAGATTTGGCAACCCTTTGTTGTTTTTACTAAGTGAAAATCAGAACACATTCGCTTCAGAAGACACAGTTGTTAATTCACAGTTTCTGTTTATGTGCTAAGTAAAGTAATTTATTTTTTTTACATAATTATGTGAAATATGTAATATTAATGTAATAATGTTAGTAATAATCTTATATAAATACATATTTACACCCAAAGCCCTTACTGTGTGGGCTAGGTGAACACAGGAAACACAATAGTGCCATTATTTTAGTTGTTTTTATATTCTTACATTGAAAAGTGAAAGGCTACATCAAAATAAGAGGCTGCTATTTAGCTCAATGTGTCACGCACAAGTATGCTGCGACATCATGGTACATGTGTAGTAAAAGCATTCGCATGCAGCGCAAGTGCACTTTACTGCCTCAAAACTGCAACACAGTTCAACTGAAATGTTCCTTCGCTTTTATTAAATTACATAAAACTTTCCTTCATTAAGACACACTACAAAAAACTGTGGGACTGTTCAAGATGCTCACAGCACAGAAACAGTGTGATTGGGTTAAAAGCTCATTTGGATATTGAACCCATCTGCAGTGTAGGCTTGCAAAGGCCAGTGATGTGGGAACGACCATAAAGCAACTTAGCGTGCAGCCTTTACAGTCACTTAAAAACCAACCTGTGTTGTGTACAGCCACTGAAAAGACCGTTCTCATACATGAACTCCTTTATTTTCATGTCCCGCTCCCTTCAGGTTCCCTCCAGGCCCAGAAAATGCTCTTAGCTAATGTGAGCCAATGTGACAGTGCTCTCACTTTCCTCTGTCAGAATGTCAGGTCACTCTGAATGGTACACTCCTGTCGTGTGCAGCTCTAGAACATCTGTTAACTGCAGGGAGACTAAACAGTCCTGCTGTAAGAGGTTATCGCTTTTGATATAGAATGCATGTAAACCGTGTGAGACAGATTTAAAGGAATACTTTCATATTAATAATAATTTCACTGAGAAGTACAGAAAACACAGTGATCCAGAACTATTTTTCAGTTTAAATGTTCAAATATTAAAATGTAAATTAATTTAAATAAATTTTCAATATTAATTCAATATTACACTGATGCCATTACTTTGAGATTGATTCCTGAACAATGTCGTTTTCAGTACCCGTTTCTATATCAACAATATTACCTTATTAGCTACATATTGCCTAAAAGCATTAAAGAAAAAATAGCAAAGAAGGTCTTTCTGTGAAGAGAAAATCCAGAAGAAAAGCTGGACCAACAGTATGAGATGCTGATAAAATGTGTTTCTGTCAGGTTTTGGGTTAAAGGAGTAACGAGGAAACATGAATTTAACTGAGGTAGAACGGAAACGGACGATACCTGACACCGATGTCAGCTACAGAAACAGCTCCTACATGAGACAGAGAACGCGACAGAGACAAGTAGTGATGGCAACACAGAATAAACCCCGACTGGTGCACAAGGTCATAAATACTCAACATAGACTAGGAACACCTGTGAAAGCGGACAGGACTTCTAATGAGACACAGGTGAGACGAGGCAAGAAAAAGACATGAGGCTACAGATACGGCTACACAAATCAACCAGACAGGGATAAAAAATAGACCAAGGCCTGTACCACGGGCCTAACCACACAGTTTCACTGTGGCAGTTACCAAAAACAACTTCTGGGTGATCTGTGTTTACCATGTAGTAATAATTTAGCAGCTAGTCTGGTTTGGAGACAACCCCACACTACTTTGTCATATTTAATTTTTTTTTAAATGTAAGGGGACTGCTTCCCACACATGGCTCACTGCTGTCCACAGTGTAGCCCCCAAGGTCTTAGTGGGTGGTAAATTGTGCCTGAAATTCACTTAATGAACTGAGTGCCATTATGCGTTATCTTGTTAGAATTTCTGCTTTCCTGTAAGTGAATAAACATTTGCTTCAGCAAACAGCATCACGCACGGTTCTTTTTCCTGCCACTGTATAGATCTGTGATATTCTTTCTTAACGTATGGCCACAGTGTGCTAAGCCATGGAAACTCGAATACTTATGTGTGACCAGGACTTAAAAAGTTGTGGGAATGACAAGCCACTTATTCTAATCAGAGTTGTGGCGTTTCCTCCAAACTATCCCAGCTCTCATAGGGCAAATGGTGGAGAAACACTCTAAACACACTGATAATCCATTGCGGGGGAGACGCGCAGTCACATCTACCTGATGTGAATGTCTTTGGAGTGTGAGCTAGAGCTTCCAGTGGAAACCAGGTCACCTTCTCATTGGACGACAACACTAAACAATGTGCCACCAAGCTGCTTGGAAATTACTTAATTATCTCATGCCCACTCCTTACTAAGTTGGAGCCTCTGCTTATGTGCAGCTACTTGTAGCTAACAGGACTTTTTGGCTCACACCTTGGCAACTATTCACAATAACATCGAAGTGCTCTCTTTCTCTATCTCTCTGTCTCTCTCCCTCTCTCTCTCTCCCTCACTTGTGTGCTCGCTGTCACACAAACACATTTACTCTTCGTAATACTCACTTCATAAATCGGAGCTGGAATTAATGTTGGTAATTTGCTTTTAAGAAGAGTGTGAATTTAATGGGGTTAATGGAAAGACTAAGATAAATATTGATATGCTGACACAAACTGAACAAACTTCTCTGTCCCTGCCCTGAGAGTGAGATGGCATAGCTGGAGCTCGAGCACAGACATTGAAATGGTGGATGCATAAGCAAACACATTTCAGTAGGTACTGTTCCCTCAGGACATTAACAAACATGAAATATAGTGTTTAAACTGTGAGCCAGAAGCAAATGGACGTTCCATGGAAATAAAATTCATGGAACGTTCAGTTAAGCAACAGAAGATGAGAGGTGGTGGGTTATCTTGAAGAACATCACAGTTTATATTGGTTTTGTACAAAAGGTTAATTTTCCTGTTAGAGACATTAGCCTCACAGCGTCAGCGCTTAACTAAAATTTAAAATTAAGTACAATTTGGACACTAAACCAGGGTTTCTGCAGGATTCAACAAGTCTTTAAGACTGTTAAGACCTTTTTAAGACCGCTATGAATGAAATTTAAGACCAATTCCGTGTTCACACTGGCAAAAAGTAGAAAGGATATAAAAGAAAATCCAAGAGTCTTAGACTTACTAACAAAATTAACAGTGTGTTCACACTGGTGGGCAGTAGTGGCCTAATGGTTAAAACCTTGCCCTTGTGAGTAGAAGGCCACATGTTTACGTCTCCACCCAGGAACCACCATTGAGTAAGGTACCACATATGGAGCAATGTATCAACAGCACCCAGGGAACAGTTCCTTGGTCAAGGGAACCTCAGTAGTATCCAGGACAGGACCTAAAAAAAACCCCCACCCCACCACCAAAAGTGATGTAAGTAGCATCATTTTACAACGACATTTAAGACCAAAAAATAAGCCGTTTAGAAGCTAATGGAGCATAAAATCCTAGACAATTTAAGACTTCTAAGACATCTAGCTGGAATTAGCATTTTCAGCTAGGCTCTGATGCGCTGTGCGTATGTAAAAGCATGAGTGTATGAGTGTAAAAGCAAATGTTGATTCGAAGTAACAAATGCAGTACTGGTTCATTTGTGCAAGGACACATCCTCTAACTATGAGGCAGATCATACTCAGCCTAGGAGGAGTTTAGCATACTTTGTCAAGTCAAGTCAATTTTATTTGTATAACACTTTTTACAGCAGACGTTGTGGCAAAGCAGCTTTACAGAATCCGGGTCTGGGCCACTAATGAGCAAGCCGAGGGCTACAGAGGCGAGGAAAAACTCCCGTGCTGGAGGAAGAAACCTTGGGATGAACCATGACTCAGAAGGGGAACCCATTCTTATCTGGTCGACACTGAATAGCAATAATGAACAAAAAGAAAAGCAAAGAACTGGCCTATATAATAACAGCCTATAAACAGCCTATAACTTGTAGCAACATATCTAGCATATAAAATATGTGAAGTACATGGAAACAGTCTGTGGTAGGTGATTAGGAGCCTCAATGATGGATGATCTAGTCATAAGTGCAAGAGGGACAGCAGTTCCTAGTATTGCAATGTTTGTCGTACAAGTAAATGAGCCTTAGGGCTGTCCGTATGGAAACCCTCCTAAGAAGGAGTGAGTGCTTTCCAGCAGTGGGAACTCCAGCCAGGCATCAGGCTGAATCAGGCAATTCCAGACATCAGGATGGGTCAGAATCTCAGGAGTAGCATGTGTAGCAAATTTCAATTTGTCTCTAAATTCTAGTTTTGCATCTTCAAACTCAGGTTAGGTTAATGTTGAGCCAGTAAAGTCTTTTGAGTCTTTTAAGCACTTTTTAAACTATTTTTTTTTCTATTTAATGTTTAGTATTTGTGAAATGTTTGCAAAGGTTATGTTCTAAAAGAAAGCAGTAATGACCATGTTTACCTCATTGTTCAGTTCTGTTTTTGCTATTTTGACCAATAGAAATATGTATAATAAACTTCAGTTGTTAGATTTACTCACTGTTAACCTATACTCCATCGTGGGCGGCACAGTGATGCGGTGGTTATCACTTTTTCCCCCACAGCAAGAAGGTCTTGCTGGTGCCTTTCTGTATGGACTTTGCAAGCTTTCCCAGTGTTCGCATGGATTCCCTCCCACTATCCAATAGGTTTAATGGATAATTACAATTAATTAAATTGCCAGTAGACATGAGTGTGTGTGAGGTCGTCTGTCTGTGTGTTGTTGGCCTTCTGTCCTGGGTGAACCCTGCCTTGCGCCCATGGTCAGCTGGGACTGGCTCCAGCTTAACCATGACCTAATATAGAAGAGGCGGTTTGGAGAATGAATGAATAATCTGTCAGAAAATGTGTAATACAGTGATATTACACATACAGTCCACTACTTATTACAGTGTTTTAAAAGGTAAAAATGAAAAATTCATAGTTATTTTTATTGGTGTCCTTAACTTTTTATGCTCCAGAAATTCTACATCAGTGCACAGTGGATATTACATTATAGCATTTCCACTATAATTCAGTAGGCGCCTATATCCGTGTCCTCTTTCACATACTCTCTCTGTGCTCAGTCACTTGGAACTCATGACTCATACAGTACAGTGCCTTCACATTATCATCCAGGCAATGACTTTATCTTTAGTCCTGGGATGTCAGCTTCCTTTCCAGTGTGTGTGGTTTGAGATGGTTACTGCTAATACGAATGTTGCCTCACCCGTACCCTTCAGTGTCTTCGGATATATTTATATCTGGATGCTCTTTCTTCACACATACTAACGAAGAGGAAATGTGAAAGTTCTGCCAAATAAGTGAAAGGATCTCAGCACGATTATTTGATTTTGGAGCAGTTTCTGTCGTCTGAGGGGAAGATAATTACCCAGGCGTTATTATGGGCTGCGTTATTCAGTCTATCCCAGAGGCCCATGGATCCGTTATGCGTTTGCCACTGAAACAGAAAAGGGTTTTCATTTAATGACCTACGAAAGAACCTTTGACACTTGGCTAATGATGGGGAAACAACTACTACAACAACAACAAAAAAACTGCCCTTGAAATTCACCTCTGTCTTGTAGGTGTGTGTCAGGAATTCAGCTTTACAGTCTGTTCCCATGGAGCTGAGATTAATGACCCGATGACCCAGCAGCTTTTCTGAACAACACCCCACCCCCCGGGGCTGAAGTGAATTAATGCTGCGTTCGAGTGATCATCGGAAGGTTGTACACACCAGATGGTTAACTGGTAAATAAGACTTGAGACTGCTTGAGTGCATGGAGGTGCAAGGAATATGAATCCTGCCTTTTCTCTGCCGCATTAATAACACAATATTACATTTTTTGTTTCTGGCTAATGAGAGTTATATTTCAATGTGTAAAAATGTCTCTGTTCATCACAAACATCAGAAACAACGTTTCATATTTATAGTGGCAAAACCGGCATTTTTTACAGTTGCAGAAAGTTCTAAAAGGTTCCAGAGAATTCTACAAATTCTTACCAATTCTAGAAACTTCAGTCTACTTAGCATTTAAAGTGAACGTAGAATGTTCTTGAAAACAGATACATTTCTAAACATCAGTGTCCTGAGCACAGGAGCAAAGTTTTTTTGGAACAACAGCCATTTTCTGTTGATTTTAGGCAGAAGGTATTGGGAAAAAGCCCACTTTGTACCCAGGAACAAAAATAGATGCATCAGTTATTTCTTTCAACATTTCCTGCCATATTTAGCATTTTTAAATAGTGGAAAAGATTAAAGTTCTCATTTTATCAGGGCCGGTCCTGACCAATTTTGGAGCCCTAGGCGAGCTTTCCAGAAGCAACCCCCCCACCCCCAACCACACACAGCTGTCAACTGTGAACATTAGCCAATCCTGGCCCAAAGAATGCCGTATCTAAATGTAGGTGGGGAAACATACAGTGCTCATGGTTTGCACTCTCTCTAGTCACTGCTGTTTATGGGGAACAAAACACTTTTACCAATTTTGGTACCCCAACCGCCCCCAATGCATTTTGTCCCATAGACAACCGTCTATGACGCCTATGCCGCAGTCCACCCCTGCATTATATTGAATGTCACATTTTATTAACTTACTTAATTATTAATCGTGTGGTATCCTGAGTTTCCAGATCAGGTAGATTCATGTCTTTGGTTGTCTGTACGAGTGCGTTTTATAAATCACTAAAATGCAGAATAACATTAACTGTAATGTGGAAGAAATATAGGGCTGCCAGGATTTTGAGCCAAAATGGCCACTAGCTACTACTGAGCTGTGTACACATATTGACTTGATGGCAGCATGCCACAGTTTAATAACTGTAATAGGGCCTCCTGTGACTAAATTATGTCGCACATGTAGCTTTTGCGTAATGTAACTCACCTTGACAGGTCAGTCTATCTGTACTAAAATGCTGATAAGCATGAGGCCACATTGGCAAACTGACAGCACAGTAAAATAGCCCTGCCACTTGAGCCCGAGGTGTTAAAACTGGAGAGTTCTCATTCACTGAACGTATTTATAAACACACAGAGCAAAGTACAAGGGTAGACTTCCAGCTGTTTCACTGTTATTCTTTAGACCTACCATGATCACCTTAAAAAACGTTGTAAATTAAAATGAATGGTTGACAGTTTACATGATGATGAATATTTTACATTTTTCTTTCACTCTGTTATGATAAGAAACCGAGCCTGTTTCATTACTAATGTGGCCGACAGTTAAGACTGTAATGATGAAGGGATTCACAATGGTGTAGTGTCTGAATATCTGTGCATTAGACAATTCAGCCGCGCCTCAGTTTGTCAGGTTGAGTTTTCTGCACAGCAGAAATTAAAAGATCCCACACACAATCGATTTCAAACTCAATACTGCTTAGCCTGTGTCTCTGGACTTTCCGGTGGACCGTCAAACCCTGTGCCCCTAATGAGCAAAACTCGCAAAAGTGATGATTCTATAGTTTAACACACTTCCTGATCCAGTGAAACTACAAGGAGAGTTATTCATTTTTTGGATACATGCTGCACGTCTGACTCACTGTCGGACATTTACACTCTGAGGTTCTTCCCTTATGTTGAACCGCAGATGAACTGCAGGATTCCCATTCATACACCACTGAAAACAGAGGGACACTTCAATGGTTCTCTCCCTTGAGAAACGTCTGCCGAGGAAATGCATCAGTGTCTTTGAGTGCTGCTTCTGGGACTGTAAAAAAAGATGTTTTATCTCTAAAATGTTAGTAACCAGGCTAAGTTCACTGAATGAATGAGAATGTGAAATTCACAGAATGTAAGACACAGAACTAATTCGAATTCTGTTTACTCACTATAAAAAATCTGGCTAACTAAAAAATGTCAGCTCAGTACCTCCTTTTTAAAAATGAAAACTACATTTTTTATTATTTTTGGTAATCACATGTGGGAATATCTGAGGCCAGTACTTTCTTATTAGTGATGTGGGCCCATGAGAGCTACGTGATTTTTAAAGAAGAAAGACATTCGATTTAGGGTTCGGCTTTAAAAATTCAAATTACAAAGTAACAGAATTTGCAACAATTTAGCATAAAAAGTAAGTGATCTTTAATATCTTAAAATGTTAAGTAAAATCAATTTCTAAAAATAGGGTAACAGAATAATTGATTTTTCATATTTTAAACTTTTAATTGACAATGATTACTTGCTTTTTTAAGCTAACTTGTTGCAAAATGTAACAGTTTACAAAGACACTTTAACAACTTAAAATTACATCAAACAAGGTTACTTACTTTTCTAAGTTACAATTATGCTTTTTATGCATTTTGCAGTCTATGTAGAGGTCTTAGACAATGATATATAAATATCAAAATAGTAAAAATATATATATTTAATTTATTTTAAAAAATCATGTTTATAAATTTAATTTACAAAAAGCATTTATTTAATTTCAAAGTATCCTATAATACAGAATAACCTGAACTGAACAAATCCATGTGATCGCTAGAGTGCAGCAAGAAGTCACTTGTGTTTTCCTAACCAAGATATGACTAATTAAAAACAAACAAACAAACAAACAAATGGTTTATTGTTTTTATGTTTATTCATTATTTTTCTAATGTTATAATGTTTAACTGGCAAAACACACTGACTGCTGAGACAGAGTGCATATGAGTGTGGGCCTGTGGCCAAGTCCTGCATGGTGTTGAGTTTTATGTGGTTTAATGTGTGTGATTCAGCTCAGCGTTTAGCTAATTATCAAGCTCCTAATTAGAGGGGAAAACACTAAAATGTGCAGCGTGGGGAGCTGGGAGGTGGTGAGGGGAAGGGACTAGAATAGCCAGACTTTACTTAAAAGCCAGATATGACAGACGTTCATACCTCCTGTTTATCATCACAGATGCTTGTTCTTCAGTGTGTTACCAGATGATGCCTAGTTGCACTGTATCCATTGTGAGGGCAACTACAATTTATTGCAGGGTGGTTGGGGACTATATACGCAGATATATTCTGATAAAGTTGTTTAGAGACTGTGGATAGGTCAAAATCTATTTTCACATTGAATATCTAACTGTTAAACACCAATTTTTGTTCTGAACCTGATTTTACAAAATGTTTATTTATGTCTATTTTCCAAAAAAGGTTTTAATTCCTTGATTTTTTTCTTACTTTAAACCAACTGCCAAACTCAACCATTTGGGAAGGAAAGTGGGAACCATGTGAATCATTTAGAAATATTTACATATAAGACATGTTGTGCACATAAAATTGGACATGTCCCAATACCCTACTGCCTAATCAAGAGCCCTTTAAAAAGTGCCTTTGAACACTATAGCTGCAGATGTTGCACATCCTCCAGTTCTGCCATGTAAATCAACTCAATTTGCCATGAGTGAGAAGTAAGCATGGAGACTGAGCGAGGGTCAGGTCGGGACAGTTAGGCCAGCAGTAGCAGCTCTCTTAGTCACTTTCCATAGTGTCTGGAGCTGCCGATTCATTAGCACAGTGTGCTGGAACAATAGACTCAGCATCCCTGAACCGTGTTTCACCTCCTTATCAGATCACAAGGTTCTTTCCCACTGAGGACAGCTTTCTGGTCACATCATCACCCTCAGGGGAAAAACTGCTCTGTTATATTCTCAGGTTCTTTTTTTGGACCAAACTCTCTATTCTAAAGACATTTTTAAGGCGATTATATAAAGGGTTTGATCCAGCATCTCCTGCTGAAGAAGAAGTAGCCCTTGTGTTTTACCTTAGCATTTTCCTATTGAGTCCTTTCCAGGTTGAAGATACTCAGTCAAAGCTTAACTAGAAATACTCATATGATCTGGTGTCGGCCTGGGGGACAGAATTTATGGTGTGGTTCACACCAAGTTTTGGGCATCATGGTTTGGTAAAAAGTGAAGAAGATGAACAAAAAACACAAAGGCTACTTCAGTAATGTTTTGGCACTGTCTGCTTTTGCATCTAGAAGTTGCTTAAAAGCAGCAGGGATAAAAGGTTGTGATAAATAGCGATGTCATTAAATATGCATTATCTGGTTCGACATGTTTCCACACACATACTTTACAACTGTCGGGCCAATGCCACCATCGTTTTCTGATCCACCACTTGCTCTCCATTGTAGTCGTGGGTCAGTGGGAACCTGACATTTTGACACACAACTGATTTGAAAGAAGCAGATGGGTCTTTAATCTCTTGTGTGTCATTTGCACTCACCATAGTGTGCATGACTCAGACACCAGTCAGCTTGAGCCAACCTTAGCATGGCATAAAGTGTCCAGGTGGAACATTCACTTGTGACATTTGGTTCCACATTATGTTCTTTAGTCTTTGTGCAGAGCCTTAGTGTATTCCTGGTACATACGCACGGAAACTTATCACCCATACCGTGACAGTTCGGGACGTATACATGTACCGCTACACTTCTAAAGTTGACTATATAAAGTCCAATTAAATTCAGATAAAGGCACATTTTCTAAAACTTGTGGCAGTAAGGCACACTTAGAATTAGAAATGAATTAAGTGGTCTAATGACCTCTAGTGGAAAGTGGTTTTGCTAGTTTCATACCAGGTCATTTATCTATTTTACGCCAATTGCGTACATTTTCAAACAACAAATGATTTTGCATGTGTGTCCCACTTGTAGGAGTGGTGCTTTTAAATGGGGTGTGTCTGTGTGTGTATTGCTCTTTTGACCAAAAACCACGTCGAAACTCAGTGGTGTATTATTAAACCATATTTAATGTTTTAAATATGCGGTTGCACAACGCTCTTTATAGCACAGATACATGCTCTAAGTACACAATTGCCACTTGAAAGGCTTAGGTGGAACGCCGAGGCTCCCGTAAATGATCTCATCCTCATGCTCAATCTGTGCTCATGCATTTTCACCTTGAACACGAGCAGGTCCTTTTCCTCCGCTGAAAAAACACACCATTATAATAGCAATCTGCCATAGCTCATGCAGCCCTGCCCCTATTAAAGGTTAGGTGATGTGCCACTTTGATTGGCTCATTACATATTAAGCCAAAAACACACCTCTGATTAATTACAAGCGTTAGGACAACCTTTTTGTATCTTGTGCTGGTATGAAGTCTGATTTTGCTGCCGTCAAATGAATTTGGACACGCCCATAAATATTAATCGCACCTTGCGCTTTACACTACACGGTGTGTTAGATCATCAAAATAGAGCCCTAAATGTCTGCAGATGTGAAGGAACTGCTGAATCAAGCCAGTATTGTTCAATTAGCTATTGACTTAACTAAAGGCCACCAGAGCAGGACAATACAAGAAATAAATGACTGTAATTACGCATGGCCCTGTATGTGCTGGCGTCTTCCACAATGCAGGACCATCATGAACAGACCCTCCACAGCAGCGGCACATTGTGGAGTTGGATGCAGAGAGCTTTGTTTTTTCTCTGGTCTCACTTATCATCCCTGTTATGAGCAATGATTACTTGCTTTTTTAAGCTAACTTGTTGCAAAATGTAACAGTTTACAAAGACACTTTAACAACTTAAAATTACATCAAACAAGGTTACTTACTTTTCTAAGTTACAATTATGCTTTTTATGCATTTTGCAGTCTATGTAGAGGTCTTAGACAATGATATAAGATCTTAGACAATGATATTCCGCTAAAGAAAGGAGAGCCCTTGAGCAAACGTAGTCAATGGCTGTTGTGCTGCACTTGTGTTTTAGCTAAAGCACTCTCCGTTTGTCACTGCTTTGTTCTCTTGAGGGACATCATCATCATCTGCTGTAATTAAGCTTCAGGCTGGATTTAGGGACTGAGTTGGCAAGTCAAAATTGCGTTCATATTTTAAAAAGTGGCATTGACACAGTAAAACAGTCAACCTTTGTTTACAGGCTCATACATCCTGAGGTTTATCAGCGGCCTGCATTCGGGTTGGGATCCCAAGTCTGCCATGTGGTGCCTTTGGCCTAAAGGTTCTCCAGAACACAGTTGGTTATTGCAAAAATGATATGTTCCAGTTCTATTTGGCTGAGCAACAGTTTGAAGGTTTTATACAGTCGAATTCTGGTCGCGAACTGAAATTGGAAAGGCTATAGATTAATAAGCCTATAGCTATATATTATAGGAATTCAGTACTGTAGTATATCTTTAGATAGTTGAGTAAAACAGTAGTGCATGGAAAATGCCCAAGCCAAGTAAAATCAGGATGGGATATGAGA
This sequence comes from Arnoldichthys spilopterus, assembly GCA_037974385.1. Lineage (NCBI taxonomy): Eukaryota > Metazoa > Chordata > Actinopteri > Characiformes > Lepidarchidae > Arnoldichthys > Arnoldichthys spilopterus. The sequence goes on from JBBPDA010039322.1 coordinate 12,816, forward strand.
TATGGGCTTTCACAATGGCTCTTTTGGCTCCCAGGTGGCTATACATACAATAGCATTGCCAGTTTTCCTCTCAAAAATGTAATTTATTTGTCATATTTTCTCAAATCAACTTTTGTCAAATGTTTATTATTCTTTTAACAAAAAATCGTAATGTTTTTAAAAAAAATAATGCCAATAGATGCCAATAAAACAAAGGAAACACCTCACCATGTTTGCTAGATTTGGCAGACGCTGCGTGGTAGTTCCTATACACTGAATACATGGCAAAGAACCCTTTATCTAATCTTCAATGTGGCCTAAGCATTCATTTTCTCTTGATTTACAGTAAAAAAATGCAAATGCTATAAGAACTAGTTTTAAGAGCTAACATGTTCACGAGTGACACATCACTGGTGGGATTGCCCCGCAAGGTTTAAACTCGCTAATTGTGCTGTTTGTATTGACATTCACCTCATGCCTGTGAGCCTGCAAGGGGCCGAACAGCCACATGCTCATGATTGCCCTGCCCTTTTCAGAAGAAGCTCCATGAACCATTTGCCCTCTCCTGCTCTTCTAATTAAATCAAAAAGCCCCTGCGCGCGGCGGGATGAGCTTGCTTTAGCCAGCAATGGTCCTGATTAGATTAAATCGGCGCTGCTTTAGCAAGGTTCTACACAACAGGATTGTGCAGGAAGAATGTATCTCTCTCTCTCTCTCTCTCTCTCTCTCTCTCTCTTTCTCTTTCTGTCTCACTCTCTCTCTCTTTGTGTAAGCTGGATTTGCCTCTCTCCCACGTCATGTGAACAGATTAGACTAATTAGACTAATTGGGTTCATTGCCCTATGTGATGTTGTAAACTGGGGCCTGAAGACAATTCTAGAGATAAAAAATATATTTATTTATTAAAATATAAAATGTATATTTTTATTTTGCTTCATTTTTGGGCAAATTGTCCTTCAGGTACACACGATTACCTCAACAGCAACTAGGGCTCTGATTGTTTGTTGCTGCAATGCAATGTTGAGGTCTCAGGTGCTGCAAGTGTCATTGAATATAAGTTTGCGTCTGCTGGTTATGTGGCAATACAGAAAAATTATGCTAATAATTTAAGAAGCACCAGCAATATTACAGCCATTTGCAATCCTTGGCTTAGCCACGGATCTGTTTAGATTGTAATGAATCATTTTTTTCATACCCGATACGGGGACGCTGATGACGATCACGGTGAGATATTTTTCTGCAAGAGAATTCACATGCAGACTCTCGTTACTGTAAAAACTATATAAAATATTGTATGAATGGATGGCATCTATTGTGCCGGTGAAGTGGCTTCAGACACATGATTTGTTACTAGGGCTGTAAATCACAAGTTTCATCAAAATTCAATCCCATTCGACTATTTTAGCCGACGATCCGATACATTTTCGATTCCTTAAGGTTGCAGAGATGCGCTTCAGTTAAGCGTGGCTCATTTGATTCGGTTTGGTACTATGGTCTGCAGTCAGTATGACATATGATGAAATATCACACAATCTGCTACATTTCTATCAAATCACACATGCAAACACATTATAATGTGCACATTTTATTATTAAAGGTCAAATGCAGCAGTGTTATCATAAGCAAAAGCAGCTTCTCAATACTAAACCCTGGTGACAGGGCAGTGGTGGCCTAGTGGATAGGGCACTGTGCTGGGGACCTGAAGGTTGCAGGTTCAAGTCCCGGCTCAGGCACT
>JBBPDA010039351.1:0-14527 GCA_037974385.1 Arnoldichthys spilopterus
CTCTGATAGAAAGGGGTCAGAACACACAGTGCAGCACAGTCAGAGCTGCTCCAGCAGCAGGAGGGACATGCTCAGTAACAGGCAAGTGGTGTTAATGTTGTGGCTGATGGGATGTATCATAAATAAGGTAACGTGTGTATACGGTATTTATATATACGACCACAATTATAACTCTGTTAAATAAAAAGACTGCATTATAGTGAAGCCTAATTGTATTCGCCATCGCTGTATTTTAATCCTGAAACATGTTAAAATTATTTTATTAAAGAGAAATAAGGGTTTAAAACCCAAAAGTACTGCTTCATATTGGTGCACCGTTTTATGATGTGTAAAAGGCGCCCCCTTCTGGCCAGACTACTCTCATTACAGTTTTATGATGTGTAAAAGGCGCCCCCTTCTGGCCAGACTACTCTCATTACAGTTTTATGATGTGTAAAAGGCGCCCCCTTCTGGCCAGACTACTCTCATTACAGTTTTATGCTGAACTGTCGTTTCACTAAAGGCCGGAGTGGACGATTCTGGTTGGAGAGCCAGTGTCCAGCACAGTTTGGTGAATACATCTCCTGATAATGAAGGGAAAATGACTGTCGTTGTGAACACACTCGATCACGCACAAAGTGAATGATCACAAAATGTGAACTCTGCTTCACACGTCCACACGTGGAGCAGTGGGCAGCTACTAACAGCGCCCAGAGAGAAGTGTAGCGGGACGGTACCTTACTCAAGGGAACCTCAGTGGTGCCCGGGCCGGGACTTGAGCCTGCGACCTCCTGTTCACAAGGGCAAAGTCCTGACCACTAGGCCTCCACTGCTCTATTGTCACTGTTCTAGCAAAACCACATGTCTCCAAGGCAAAACGTTCATCACTTTTAATGTAATGACATTTTATTTTGAATTATTTCCATTAGTCCTTTAACCATGAAATACTCACGGCTGCTGACAGAGGCGCTTTTGATATGGAATCAGCAACAGTTGCACTATAATATGGCAGATTGGTTGATCAAGGCACAGGAAGCATAAAGAAAGAGATAAGAAGACAAAAGACAAAGCAAATGGGATTGTTCTTAGTAAATTAATCCGATGCTGCTCCATCCAAAAGCAAGGGAGTTATTTTCTTCGGAACTGGGATTGTGGAACGTCTGAGGCTGGTACCAATTACATCATCATTTCTGTCCAAAATCTGGAGATCAGTTAACACATAAGAGCTCATTAGATGAATGAAGCAGGGTTATGAAAAGATAGATGACCTTCATCAACAGATGATCCTTAAAAAGGTTCTGTAAATGCTGCCCCCTGCTGGAACCAGCTCACCATGGCGATCAGATCAGCTCCAAATTCTATTCTGTTGTATATATTTATTTAATTATTTTATTATTTTTATTTTGGATTTTATATTGTACTTTAATTATGCACTTTTCTGATTTTATTCCTATTTTTTTTTTGCTTATTTTTTAATATTAAATACCACATTAAAAATGTTATTCTTTATAATGCCTTTCTCAGTAAAGCATAGGTTGAATGACCTTTGTGTATGAACAAACTCCACAACGAATTTAACCCGTCACACATCCATACTTGGGGCAACTATCAACAGCGCCCGGGGAGCAGTGCAGCAGGACGGTACCTTGCTCAAAGGAAGCTCAGTGGTGCCCGGGCCGAGACCTGAACCTGTGACCTTCAGTTCACATGGGTAATGTCCTAACCACTAGGCCTCCACTGCCCACAAGACACGTGACCTCCAAGTCTGGGGCTCCTCCTTCTGAAAGTGAGCGATTATTTGTCATTGTGAACACACCACAAGGAAATGTGACCTCTGCGTTTGACCCATCCGTGTAGGAGCAGTGGGCAGCTGACATGGGCAGCACCTGGGGAGCTTGGAGACGGTACCTCGATAACAGGTACCTCAGTGGTACTTGTTCCGTTCTGGGATTTGAACTGGCAACCTTAAGGTCACATGCCAGTTGCTAAGAGGAAAATGTTGAGCAGATGGTTCAGCTGGTTAAGTGGAATTGATTACTATATACATGATATTGATCATCTTGTTACAACAGTAACAGTCGAGCTTGGGAGAAATGGGCTGGCATAGAGACCTGAGCAAACTCCAGGCAGTGGTAGCTTTGCCCATGCGATCAGAAGGTTGCAGGTTCAAGGCCCAACCAAGGTACCAGTGAGGCTCCTTTGAGCAAGGTACCATCCTACTGCACTGCTCCCTGGATGCTGTTGACAGCTGCCCACTGCTGTGGATGGGTTAAATGTGGAGGTCCGGTTTGTTGTGGTTCACTTTGTGTGATGGGATGTGTTCACAATGACAAGCAGTCACTTTCACTACATGTTCACATCGCAAAGCTCAGATCATGAAGGTCCAAAAGCATCTCAGAGTCAAAATGGACAGGCCTGTGGCTTCACAACAAACAGCGCATCACACCCTGCTGAGTGTGACGATGTGTTACTGCAGACTGGTCCAAGTGCCCTTGCTAACTCCAGTTCACCCTCGAAAGTGCCTACAGTTCCTCCAGGTTTACGTTTACCTGGGGACGAGATGGCTCCAGGATGCACCATGAGATGAGGACAAGACATGATGACCTGGACAGTATTATAATATCTACCTAAACATCGCTGCAGGCTAAGTACATCCCTTCATGGCAGCAGTACTCACTAATAGAAGTGGTAGGTACTAACTACTGCACACCTGGAACACTCCACTAGACCTGCCGTTCTGGAGATGCTCTGACTCCGCCTAGAACATCACAATAAGGCCCTTGTCAAAGTGGCCCTTAAGCTTCCCTGCTTCCAGCACCTCAACTTTAACGACTGACTGTTCACTTGTTGCCTAATACACCCCCCCCGACAGGTGCTATTGCAATGAAATATCTACAAAGTCAATGTTATTCACCTTACCTGTCAGTGGTGTTAATGTTATGGCTGATCGGTGTATATTTAAAATGATATATATTGCTTTTAGAATTTTATCGTAAATATATATGTGCTGGAGTCTTCTCTCTTTATTTTGCATCTAGTGTGTCCAGCCACTAGATGGCACTAAATTACCACTGCACTGTTTGGTGTGAGGGATTATTTGTCATTGTGAACACACCACAGCACAGCACACTTCACCACAACAATATGTGACCCCATCCGTGCAGGAGCAGTGGGCAGCTGACGTAGGCAGCGCCCGTGGACCAGTACTTGGGGACGGTAGTTTGCTCACGGGTACCTCAGTGGTACTTGTACCAGTCTGGGATTTGAACCGGTGACCACAGGGGTGATTCCCTAGCCGTTACACCACCACTGCCCCTACAGCTTTACGCTTACCTCCAGTACATCAACTTTATCAACTGACTGTCAACTCTGTCATTGTGAACACACTCAAGCACCACATACCTCTGCATTTAACCCATCACACGTGGAGCAGCGGGCAGCTACCAACAGCGCCCAATGAGCAGTGTAGTGGGACAGTACCTTGCTCAAGGGAACCTCAGTAGTGCCCGGGCTGGGACTCGAACCTGCGACCTTCAGGTCCCAAAGGCAGTGTCCTAACCACTAGGCCTCCACTGCCCACTGGGTAGTAACTAGGTACTGAATGTTATTCACTTCACCTGTCAGCGGTGTTCATGTTATGCCTTTTCCTCTCCAAGGCTTACGACTGTCTGCACTAATCTTGACATGGAATCATGGTCGTGTAGCACTAAGGCCGCTGATCACAGCTGTGCACTCAGTTTGGACTTGCCTCACTTGTAAGTGGCTTCGAATAAACGGGTGAGCCAGACAAAGAAATGCAATGTCCTAAACGAATGAAACTGTCTTCCCAGATGTGTCGCTGTGGCTCTAATAGAGACCATGCGAATCTTACTGAACATACACATGGAAGTTCAAGCATGATGTCATACACCACAGACAGCCCAAGAGAAACAGGAAATATGGGCCTGGGTTAAACAAGCATGTCTGAATTATGATTCACGCAGATTTTTAGATAAACATTAGTGGTTAGTCTGTTGTAAGAACCCGACTTTTTATGTGGATCAGTCCTGTGATCTTTGTAACGTGGGCTTTGTCTCATTACGCCGTGCAGTTACAGACTGTCGAGTGGATATTTACCAGAGGAAAAGCTGCGGTTCGCTGTTTAGCTTCAAAGCAACTGTTTATGCCTTCAGAGTGGCCACACAACCAACCAGCGCCAGACCCTCTTCTGCAGGAATTCCGAGATAAAGCCCTCGACAAAGCCATCGCAGGCCATAATATGCCAGGCTCAATGGCTAACCCTCCTTAGCATGCACTCGTACATGGTTGCATGCAACAAAAGATGTCATTAGGCCAGGGGTGTGCACATTTTTGCATAAAGCTGTACTTCAGGACCAGGGATCTGTCTCATAAAGCAGGTCTTCTTCCTTGGTCTTCTAACTAACCCTTGATTTCTCTCTCGCAACAGTGGATCACTTCTTATCAGGCTACAACTGCTTACGCTGCAGGCGTAACCTCCTCCAGGGTTGGTAGCTTTGCATAATAGACAGGTCTTAGATGGGCTCCTGAGTGGCGCAGTGGTCTAAGCGTTGACCCTACCATTAAAGAGACAATAGGTTGATCCCCGATGGTGCTACAGCAACTCAATCCACACAATGGACCTCACTCTTTGGATGGGAAGAGTGGCCCGTTCTACTCATGCCCTCCCTCAGTGCAATGCTAGCTAGCACGGGCGTCTGTCAGCTCATGCAAACGAATTAGCAGTCAGTGTTCTCCACCAACGGCGTAATGCTAGCCAAAGAAGTTGTGTTGGTAGCTGTTGGAAAAGAGGCACATATGTGAGGTTAGTTAGATTACACTTTCAGCAGAAAAATCAATTGATACTGCCTAGATATTGACAATATCAAGCAGTTATTACTCCACTGAACATTAACCTAGCAAAGGGGTTTCAGATCGGGACCAAAACAGGTGGAAAGTACGTGGAGAACGGGAGGAAACTAAACCGCCTTCTGCTGACGCGAGATGTAAACAAAGCGCGGTGGTTGCTAAGTGAAGTGAAAGTGACTGTTTGTCATTGTAAACACACTCAAGCACCACAACGGAATGCAACCTCTGCATTTAACCCATCACACGTGGAGCAGCGGGCAGCTATCAACAGCGCCCGGAGAGCAGTGTAGTGGGACGGTACCTTGCTCAAGGGAACCTCAGTAGTGCCCAGGCTGGGACTCGAACCTGAGACCTTCAGGTCTCAAAGGCAGTGTCCTAACCACTAGGCCACCACTGCCCACCTAGTGCTAGTGGGCCAGCCCTGGGTGACTGCCGGAAAGGGAAGTCGGCAGTGGAATCGGGTTCAAAATAGCTTCAAATAACAAGACTTTCGTTACAGTAGAGCACTCCAGAGACTCAAGACTCGACTCGCTCTTGTTCCCAAGAGATTTGAGACTTGACTCAGACTTGTACCCCAGAGACTTGACAGTGAATTCACACTCACACCCCAGAGACTCATACCCCCAAGACTCGCTGGACATGCTGGACATCAACCCCCAGCATATCTATTTTTCTATTTTAACTTTACATTTTGGCAATGGAGGACTGGCAAAGTAAGAAATTCGTTGGACAGTGTAACTGCTTGTTTTACTGTGCACTGTGACAATAAACCCTTGAATCTTGAATCTTGAATCTTGAATACGTTCCAGCTGTGCACCTGCAGCAAAGACAGGAACGTTGCAGGATTGTGGCTGGACAGCGCCCACATATAAGTGACCAAAAAAGAGAGATGGTAACAGACTAGTTGCTCTGATTGGCCTTTCTGGAATCCACTTACTAAGTCACCAATGAAAAATCTTGCTAATAGGAGCCCCCCACCCCCCACCCCCCCCAGAGCTCAAACTGCACATACAGGGTGAACAAGGTCATTTTTAATCCTTTAGCAGACTCATGCAAAGCTCCGTTATTAAACCATGGGCAACATCGGAAGCGAGTCAGCACATTTTGCAGGTCACATCCTCTATTACCTCTCTGATTCCGTGTAAAGACATCATTTTCCCCAAACCCAGCATTCAGGGCAGACTACAGGAGGTGTTGGAAATCCTGAAAAACGTTTAACATTTCGGTCAAAAGCCAACAAACTGGCAGAGTCAGCCATGGGAGCAGAGCTGCCTGAGCCCAAGCACCGTTGGAGGCGATTGGTGGAGCAATTAGAGCGGATCTGCATTGCTCTGTTTGATCAGTTCTACCCCTGCCACCAGCCTAATGCAGCACTTCAGCGTTCACTGAGAATGAGGATTAACCCTCAAACTGAAGCCGTGCTGCGTGTACGGTACTTGCTCATCCCTACTAATGAAGAGATACGTTCTGGCTTGCTGGAGAATGAATTAACCTCATGTTTACACTGAAAACCTCACTGTGCTGTAGGAGTTTGTCCCTTGAAATGTGTCGTTTAGCTGCTGGTACGAACAGGATTAAGATTTAATGCAGCACTACAGTGGGACTCGTACCAGTCTGGGATTTGAACAGGTGACCTTCAGGTTAAGGAGGCCACAAGTACCACTGAGGTACCATGAGCATGGTACCGTCCCCAGGCACTGCCCATGTCTGCTGCTCCTACACGGATGGGTTAAAAGCAGAGGTCACATTTCATTGCGGTGCACTGTGTGCGGTGCTGTGTTCACAATGACATATCATCGCTCACTTTATCACTGAACTATTGATGCATTGTGTGGTTTTTTTCTCTTGACTGTATCTCTAAATTCATTTGAATCATTGTCCTGGTTTATTCATCCCTTCTAGGCCATAACACAGCTAACAGTGACTCTCAGGTGCTGATGCTCCTCACCAAACACCAACCAGAAACAAGGTCTTTTATTTCCCCAGTTAATAAACGTTATTGGACTGTTGTTTTCTTGCTCTTCCTAAAGAAGATTCATTTTCCCCTTGTATGAGGCTCCAAGAGAGTGTCGTTATTCCCACACTGCTGTCTCACCTCTCGCACTCATTGTAGCTTATATGAGACAGAAGGAAACTGAGAGAGAGAGAGAGAGAGAGAGAGAGAGAGAGAGATGCATTACACCTTGGAGAATGTGATTATGGGTGTTTATAATGTCATGATAATAAACCTGACAAACAACAATAAAAATTCAAGAAAACCAGAGCTGACTCAAACAGGCATTTCCCAATGAGTGCTTGAATATGGGCAGTTGTGGCCTAGACTCGCCTAGTGAAAGTGACTTTTTGTCATTGTGAACACACTCAAGCACCACAACGAAATGCAACCTCTGCATTTAACCCATCACACGTGCACACGTGGAGCAGCAGGCAGCTATCAACAGTGCCCGGGGAGCAGTGTTACTGGGTACCTTGTTCAAGTGTACCTCAGTAGTGCATGGCCTGGGACTTGTGCGATGGAGTGTGTTCACAATGACAAACCATTACATTTCTTTATCCATTTTTATGATGAATGTACAAAAGACACTGAGAAATGTTACGCAATGAGTAATGTTGTCAGACAAGGAGACAGATGAGTCTGACTGGATGTTTGCTTACTTAGGTTGCAGCGATGATATGAATCTTTTACCTCAATCCAGTTCAATTCAGTCTTGTTGTCACAAAGTCTCTTTAAAAAGTCCAGGTCCGAGCCCCTGGTGAGGAAAAACTCCCGAGGCCGGAGGAAGAAACCTTAGGAGGAACCAAGACTCAAAAGGGGAGTCGACCCCAGATGGCAATAAAATAAAGAACAGTCAAGTCTAAGTTCATGAAGGCGGCATTAGTTATGGTCAAAGACTTTCATGGCTAATGTTTGAGCAGCAAATGAATATGTGTTGATGGTTCGTAATGGTGAAACTATTCTAAAGTGACTCTTTGTCATTGTGAACACATCCAAGCATCACAACGAAATGTGACCTCTGCATTTAACCCATCACACACGGAGCAGTGGGCAGACAGTACCTTATTCAAGGGAACCTCAGCGGTGTCCGGGCCGGGACTTAAACCTCCGACCTTCAGGTCCCAAAGGCAGCGTCCTAACCACTAGGCCACAGCTGCCCACTAAAGCAAATCAGGGGAGAGCATGAACGCAGTACATGATCCATCATGAGGGCGTCACGGTGGTGCAGTGGTTAGCACTGTCGCCTCACAGTGAGAAGGTCCTGGGTTCGATCCCCGGGTTGGCCACAGGTGCCTTTCTGTGTGGAGTTTGCAAGCTCTCCCCGTGTTGGCGTGGGTTTCCTCCAGGTTCTCCGGTTTCCTCCCACAGTCCAAAAGGCTGCAGCAGGTTGATTGGATTGGAAAAATTGCCCGAATGTGTGAATGAATGGTTGTCTGTCTGTGTATCTGGCTCCAGCTTCCCTGCGACCCAGAAACAGAAGAAGGGGTTGAAAAATGGATGGATGGATGGATCCATCATGAGTGAAATGACTTGGTCAATGGACGATTGACCACTTGAAGGATTATTTTCTAACTTTTTTTATTTTATGGCTAAACGAGTGCCTGAGGATGCTCAGCTTCTTCACCTGAATGTCATTCGAAACCACAGCCAAAAAACACATTAGTATTCTGCTAATTCGAGCAGTGGTAGCCTGGTGGTTAGCAACTTTTGGAAGCTATGGTAACGAGGGACGAATGAGTTATTATAGTCAAGCTGGTAGATGTTGGTTACAGTCCATGAGAAGGGAAAAGCAGGTGCTACAGCAGCTAAACCGGAGCAATAGAAAGATGAGCCAAAATGCCCCAGAAACCCTGAAATAAACTCTTGACACCCCGAGGAACTCTGGAGAAGTTTGGGGACACTTCCTCAGTCGGTGTGGCTGTTTCTGTCAGCACATTAACTTTGAGTTTTTTTGTAACAGCTAAAATGGATCACTAAGTCTTTCTAATGGCAATTTGGGAGGCGCAGACTGTAAAGAATGGAGAACAAATCCAATTACACGCACCTCAGAATTACAGCGAAATGACTGGGGAGAAATGCTTTCTTTCAGCTTCTGGAAGGAAAAGAAAGAACCCAGAAGGCTTTTTTTTTTAAAGACGTCCAAACGCTCGTTTCTGAAAGACCCATCAGTGTAGAAAGCCCTTATTGAACAATGTGCATGTAGAGCCGAACGAATTTAGGAAAATCTGATTGCAATTTATTTAAACCAATGTTGCAATTGCAAATTAAATATTCATAAAAATTTTAAACTTATTAATATTTAACCCTTTCATTTTCTGGACAGGAGTTTGGTCGAACGTTTTTTTAATCCCTATATTTTATTGAAACATTCACTGAACTTAACTCGACTGTTCCGTCGCTGCCACTCGGTCAGAAAAATTCACTAGATTTCACTGTGTCTTTAGTTATTAGACCTTTAGACCTTACAGGAGGTTCTGTTGCACTAACACACACCTGTAGAAACTTTATAGACATTTCACATATCCACGGATTTTATTTGATTTTTTACCAATTTGTTTAAACATTCAGAGTTTTGTGAAGAAAAGAAATCTCGAGTGTGTGATAGAGGCCGATATTTAAAATACTATGAGGTTATTGAATAAAAAATTAAACACTATTGTATAGCAATATACATTATTGAATCCTGTTTCTGCCATATAAAAAATACATTAAGTATTCCATAATTATGATTTCTTTTCATAATTATGACTTCATATCTCATAATTATTTAAAAAATCATAATTACAAGATACTAAGTCATAATAATGAGAAAGAAAGTCATAAGCCACCTAATGAGAAAGGAAGTCATAATTATAAGTAAACAAAATCATAATTATGAGATATTAAGTCATAATTATGGGAAGGAAAGTCATAATTAAAGCCATAATTATGAGTAAGAAAGTCATAATAATGAGATACTAAATGTCTTTTTTATGGTGGAAACTTTCATACCAAATAAATATAAAATGCAAAGGAATTTTTGTCATTGTTTTTTCTCAGTTTGGCCATTAAAGGGTTAAAAATTTAGGATTAAATTCAAATTGCAGCCCTGATGTTAAGAAAACTGCAGATTCAGTAAAAAACGCTGACTTGTTCAGGCCTAGCGTATTCCTCACCTGACGCACAGAAATGACAACAACTGTAGCACATTTGCTGAGTAATCCCCATATTAACTGCAGATCAGCTGAGGTGCATTCTCAGATCTCCACCACAATGTGATCCGGTTCGCTCCGTGTTCAGTGTGCTTTGCAGGCTGTCAACTTGCTTAAGTCGCCCACTTGCTCATTTTAAATTGAAATGTTGAGCCCCGGTGATGAACGTGGGTGCTGTAGCGCTGGCTTAATGAAGTGATATATGTGTCTCTTCGAGAAGACTGCAGGAAGAACAGATGGCCTGCAGAAGATATGGCAACCCACTGCAAGTGCTAACTTAAGTGTGAGTGTGTGTGTGTGTGTGTGTGTGTGAGGCATGTACATGTATTTAATCATTTAATTTGACACACTAAATCATTTGGTATGGTGTAAACCGAGCCCACTCTGGGATGTCTACACTTGGTAGGGCTGTTCTGATGGACAGATCTGGATGAAAGATGACCACTTCCCATCACAAGCGCATTCAAGCAAAAACAACACACCTGGCGGAGGGCTAGAACAGCTGCTGCTCATCAGAACTGTACATCTTTGTACTTATTCTCCATCTTTCGCTGTCCTTCATCACTCTTCAGCTCTCACATGCAAACTGGGACGTTTGGATGCTGTCGCCCCCCACTCTGACGTGCTCACTCAGGTTTGTTGACAGTCGAGTGGTTGTGCTGCCTTATGCCCCAGGATGCCCTCATGTCTGTGCTTCTTTCTAGCTCTCCCCTTCAGTGATGCTGCGATAGCGAGTCTTGCCGGAGCTCCTGCCTGCACTCGGACCACGATGTGCTTAGTTTGTAATCACTCGTCACATTTCAGCATCACTAACAATCTCCAAGGTTTCACTGAAGATTTATGAGAACAGACGAACAAACACTAGGACTGAACGTGAACTATGAATCTTACAAAACGCAGAACAAGAAAACCAAACAGAGTCTGACAACAGACGTAACAGGGAGTAAACTGACCAAGGCTGTGACAAACACACGAGACTATACAGAGACATGTAATGATGAACACCTGGACATAGGAGGGGCATGACACAAGGATCAGGTGACAAAGGCGGAGACAAGGCGGGGCTAAGACATAAACATAAACACAAGAGGAGGAAGCACATGGAAAACCAAAACAAAAACACAGCCATGATGACATGATGAGACGAAACATGACGGTTTAGTGTATATGCTGTGGACTACTCTGTACAGTAGCTCTTCAGCTTTTCCTCTGTTATTTAGTGACTATAGTGTAAATAATATGTAAGTAATATATGAGAGAGCAACTAAAGTGCACAGACCCACATACTGAACAGTGCGGTGGTGAGTTTACTTGATATCAGTATGGATAAAGGAGTGAAAAACAAATGGAAATAAAACATTTCCTATATTTTATTCATGTGTGTGAATCCAGGCAGCAGTGTTTTTAAGTGTGCAGCTCAGTTCGAGTTTAAAGGGATTAAAGTCTTCGTGCTGTTTTACAGCTGCTGTCAGTTTAGGCTCTTTAATGTTGTCAGTTTTTTTTTTTTTCCCTCACGTCCTGCGTGTGTAGGAACCTGGACAAACTCTGGGACTGTTGGGAAGAGCCAAAGGAGCTGTGATTAAAAACAACAACAACAAAAAAAAAAACAACACAAAAATGAACATTGCCTGGAGCCCAGCATCGCCTAGCAACAGCCTCCCACCTCTGCTGTAGCTCAGCCCTCACTCGGGCTCAGTGGCGGCATCCGAACTTGCTGACTCCGTCGGGATGCTCGTCCTCTCACTCCCTCTCTCTTCCTCCTCATTCGCTCTCTCTTCATTTTACAGTTATCTGGTGGCGGGGTGGGCCAATCACACTGGGCCACATTGCCCAAAATCTCTACTGGGCCCCTTGTTTACATACTGGTACAACTGCACACCCATGGGTCCCATGAAAGGCCCCCCCCCATCACTCAGCACAATGTTAGCCAGCATCAGCGTCTGTTAGCCGACATATTTAATTATAGTTGCACTTTCCAATGACGTTGTGTGATCCACAGATCAGCCATAACATTAACACCACCTGCGTAGGTCCTTCATGCCCTGACTGTGGTGCACTGTGTGTTCTGACTCCCTTTCTATCAGTGTCAGCGTTCACTCAGAACAGACGGAGTAGCCTTCATTCCCCACACGCATCAGTGAGCCTTGGGTGCCCATGACCCTGTCACTGATCTGTCAGTCGTCTTTCCCTGGATCACTACCACTTTGGATCACTAACCACTCCACACCTCCACAAGACCTGCCGTTTTGGAAATGCCCTCACTCAGTCATCTAGCCATCACAATAAGGCCTTAACTCCCCAAATGCATCAGCGAGCCTTGGGTGCCCATGATCCTGTCACCGATTCAACAGCCGTCCTTTTTTGGATCACCTTTGGTACGTAGTAACTACTGCACCTGTCGTTTTAGAGATAACCACTTTTCCTGCTTCCAGCACATCGACTTCGAGAGCTGACTGTTCACTTGCTGCCTAATAGATCCTAATAACAATGGTGTATAAATCACCGGCTCACACTCACTCTCCTTTATGGCGGTAGGATGTGAACGTGAAAGTGACTCTTTGTCATTGTGAACAAACTCAACACCCCAACAAAATGCGACCTCTGCATTTAACCCATCACACGTGCACACGAGGAGCAGTATAGCGGGGCGGTACCATTCTCAAGGGAACCTCAGTAGGGCCTGGGCCGGGACTCGAACCTGTGACCTTCAGATCCCAAAAGCAGCGTCCTAACCACTAGGCCTCCACTGCCCACTGTAACAGTCAGTAATGTAACGTCAGATTTTATTCGGACTCCTCCTGTTGGCTGGTGATGGTGACCAGTGTGCACAGAAGTGATTTCAGCCCTGTAGCTCATTTCTGAGTGGCGAAACTGGGGGTGTTCCAGCTCACCCCGTGTTAAAACCCTCCCCTGCTCTCCTCTAATCAGAAATGTGGCTTCAGCTGTGCAGGAGCAGTCTGTTTATTTGACTTGAGAGCGAATCAAGCAAGAACCCCAGGAAAAGATCCGCCCCATGAGCCGGGCAGACTAAGAGCTTTTGATGTAGATTTCAAAGGGCTGTGGAGTGCCTTGGATCGATTGGAGAACAATGGAGAGCCAGCACAATCACAGCCCTCCCAAACTCTGCCAAAACACTGCTATTTAGGAGCTCAAACCATGTGTTCCTATTATTACAATACTGAGCTCTGAATTCTGATCTCTTCCTTGCCCGTCGCTCACTTAAAGCCCAGTGGAATAGACATTGTATACAGAGATCAGCCATAACATTAACACCACTGAGAGGTAACATTGACTCTCTAGTTATTTCATTACCTGACCGGGGGGTGGGATATATTAGGCAGCAAGTGAACAGTCAGTTCTTGATGCTGATGCTGACAAGCGTAAGGATCTGAGACCCTTTGACAAGGGCCTTATTGTGATGGCTAGTCAGAGCATCTCCAAAACGGTCCTGTGGAGTGTTCCAGGTGTGCAGTGGTTCGTACCTACCAAAAGTGATCCAAGGAAGGAAAACTGGTGAATTAGCAACAGGGTCCTGGGCACCAAAGGTTCATTGATGCATGTGGGGAGTGAAGGCTAGTCCATCTGGTCCGATCCCACAGAGGGTTAGAAAGTGACAGTCAGAGCTGTTGCAGCAGCAGGAGGGACAGACTCAATATCAGGCAGGTGGTGTTAATGTTATGGCTGATCGATGTATAATATAGGACATGTGCAGCTTCCACAGACTGAAGGTTCATGATGGTTTAGACACGTAATGATTACACAGCGTGTGTTTAGTTGCAGTTCAAACGAGAGGTGTGATGTTAAGTCACATGACCCGGCCTTGAAAGCTGCCCTGAGTTTACGGCATGTGCCATCGGGACCGCTGACCACTTCCCCTGACCCCCACACTGGGGAACTTTTCAATCCTTCAGTTTTAAATCAATTTTCCTCCTTTTTCTAAACACAACAGATCAGTTTCTGCATGGCCTGAGTTTCCACACCGCCTCCTCACACGTTCTCCCCGTTACGCGGCTCACGCAGCACACGACTCTGTTGCCATTGAGCCGAGGCACTGTTGCAGTGCTAAATGTCAAGCACATTCTGTTCCGTTCTGTTCCGTTCTCTCAAATTTGTTCGTATTCGAGCAATGGTCCAATAGTTTTAAATAGCGATGAATGATTATGTGGGATTAAACTGGATGCAGATACGTCCTGTGGCTGCAAATGTGTGTAGGGCCTAACAGGAGAGTAACTGATAAACAGTGTGTGTGTGTGTGTGTATGTGTGTGGTTATAAGATTAGTCCTGAGATTTAATCTTTATACTTGTGCATTACTGAATATACTGACGTTATTTATGTCAAAATAATAACTAAGTCCATCCATCCATCCATTTTCCAACCGCTTCTTCCGTTTCCGGGTCATGGGGAAGATGGAGCAAGTCCCAGCTGACTGCGGGCCTAAGGCGGGGTTCACCCAGGACAGGAGGCTCCACCCATCGCAGGGCAACACACAGACA
>JBBPDA010039401.1:0-14523 GCA_037974385.1 Arnoldichthys spilopterus
TATCCTGTAAGAAAGGCTGTCTTGTCTTTAGCCTACCTGTCTTTGCATACTGGCATAAATACTTGCAGGGATTTGAGGGAGTGTTCATTCAGCAGTATGTGAAAGAGCAAGGAGCGTTTGCCTTAATAACCCCTGTTAATGTTTAACCATTTACTGGCAAATAAGAAGCTGGTGAATATGATAAATACAGTATGACACAAGAACTGTAGGAACTTCTAAACAACTATTTTACCCCTTTCTTACATTTGTCTATTTTTGCATATTTTTCAAATTGTATTGTTTGAGCCCTACAGATCAAATTTCAATTCAAAGGGAAGAGTTATCTACTTAAATATATGATACAATACATAGAAAAATAGAAGTATAACCTTTGCATGAGGTTAGAATAAAAAAAAAATACTCTGAAGACATGCTTTAGAGAAAAACAATTATACAACAAATTACTAAAATCTCATTGTTTTATTGTATGATTAAGAAAACTCTGCACTCTTATTTAAAAAATATATTCTAGCTATTATTGGTTCAAAATATGGTGTATGTATTAGGAAATGCTTCAGAAAACAACTTGAAAGTGAGGCTATGGATAAAGAGGCAAAATTTCATCAGGTATTTTAGAAGCTGAGGTTTCTAGTTCTAAATGTTGAGATAAGTTGATTTACAGAGAAACATTTACAAGCCTCAGAACTGCTTTACGCTTCTGATTGATAAGTAGGCCTGAAGTAAAAGCGTGAACAAGTAAAAGTCATTATACACTAAAGGCTGATAATCTTTAGCTAATTGTTAAGTTTGTAATCAGTTAAACTGTACTATAGCAGTTAACATGTTTAAACTAAGCAATTGTTCTTGTACACTTACGAACAAACAGTTTTTAATATTAAAACATTTTCAATGATGGGAGTCAGTTCCATGAAAACAAAAAAGAGCAAAAATGATTTTACAGTTTCTTTTTTATTACTTGCAATTTGAAAAGGTCAATGAAAACAAAGCTATTGTGTCTATCAGTTTTTGACCAGAGTATAAGGCAAAATAAAAAAAGGTTTACTGCCCACTATGCACCATAATATTCACTAGGCATGGCTGTTTATTCATCATAACCTACATTAGTACACCGAGGCAAGTTTGACATGTAAAAAATTAGAAATATTGCATTATTAGTTGGAATAATACTCAATAAACACTTTATGAAGGCATTGTTTTGAAAGTTATTTAACATGAAGTAATCAACATTGGTCACCTTTCCAATGCATGGCTCCGACTAGATTTAATTTTCTGCGATACCTATAACTCGTTCATTTTCACTATAGCTAGTAACCGTCAGATACTGCAGGAAACTGTCATGACATCCTATTTAACTTGACAACGGCTGGTGTTCTGAATTTACAGAATTGAATTTACAGAACTGAATTATCCAAAGCGACTTCCAAGACGTGGAGCAGAGTAGTGGGATGGTACCTTGCTCAAGGGTACCTCAGTAGTGCCTGAGCCGGGACTTGAACCTGCGACCTTCAGGTCCCCAGCGCAATGTTCTAACCATGCTTTCTCATTAATCAGTGGTCTGCAGTGTTTTCATGTCACATTCCAGTACCTACTTTTCTAGCTTGGAACGACAAAAAAGCAGATTTGAAAAATGGTACCAGGTACCAAATATTAGGTACTAGACTGGCTTAATATATAGCCAAAAAAGGTGATTAGTGTAAAAGTTGAGTAGAACAGGTACCATGCAGTGAAAAAGTTGCTTTATTCTTAGAATTGGAGCCTAATAAGACATAAATTAGATATGATTACTTCATGTAATTTACATAATAATGTCTTAACAAAGTGTTTATTTTTGCATTATTACAGCTAATAAGTGAAGTGAAAGTGACTATTTGTCATTGTGAACACACTCAAGCACCACAACAAAATGTGACTTCTGCATGTAAACCATCACACGTGCAGCAGCCAGCTATCAACAGCACCCGGGGAGCAGTGTAGTGGGACAAGCCGGGCCTCGAACCTGCGACCTTGAGGTCTCAAGAGCAGCTTCCTAACCACTAGGCCACCACTGCCCACAAGATAATAAAACAATGTTAGTGGATGTAGAGGTATTAGATGTCTAATGTGGAAATTTAAAAAACTTGTTACCAAGACATCTTACATAGCGGAGTGTTGTATAAATATTATCAAAAATATGAAACAGTGTTATTGTTGTAAAACATGTTCCAGCTGCACAAATGATCCTTAGTAACATAAAGGAAAAATAAAAGATATAGCTCTAATGGTAAATAGAGAATACCTGAACTGAAATGACAATACCTTTCATGGACATGCAGTGCAGTGGCAAGAAAACGTATGTGAACTTTTTGGCATTTCATGGTTTTCTGCATCAATTTGTCTTCAAAAGTTATCTGATCTTCATCTAAGTCGAATGTACAATATAATGTGCCTAAAATAATAACACAAAAAAAATGGATTTGATCTTTCATTTCACAACTCATATTGCTAATGGAAAAAGTATGTGAACCCTTGAGTTAATGACCTCATAAAAGCAAATTGGAGTCGTGTTAGCATACCTGGAGGCTTGTTAAGAAAATGAGTTTAGAGGTGTGGACTAGAGCTACTTTGACTAATAAAAAACACTCAAACGTTTTAAGTTTGATTCACACAAGTACAATATGTTTATGTGAACCATGCCTCACCAAAAAGAGTTTCAGAGGATCTACGATCATGAATTGCTGATTTACATAGAGATGGAAAGGGTTACAAAGCGATTTCAATGAGTTTAGAAATTCACTAGTCTACAGTTAGTCAAACGATCTACAAATGGAGACACTTTGGGACAAAGAACATTGCTGCATACCTGAAGTTTGTGAAAGAGCACATTGACACTCCACAGCAGTACTGACAATATGTTTTGTGGACTCATGGAACTAAGATTGAACTATTTGGGAAGAACTGCATATCCCAACATCATCCCAACTGTAAAGTATGGTGGAGGAAACATCATGATTTGGGCCTGCTTTTCTGCATCAGGGCCTGGCCAACTTGCAAATATTGTTTTATAAGTGTATTGTATTATAAGTGTATCAAAAAAAATTCTTCAGGATAATGTGAGAATGTCTGTACATCAGCTGAAACTCTGTGGAAGTTGGGTGATGAGGACAATTACCCAAAACACCGGAGCAAGTCCACAACATCATGGCATTAGAAAAACAAAATCCCCTTTGGAGTGGTCAAGTCCGAGCCAATAGAGATGCTATGGAATGATTTGAAGAGAGCCATACACATGAGATGTGGAAAGTATTTGACAGAGCTAAAGCCGTTCTGCCTGGAAGAATGGGATAAGATTACTCCTGAACAATGTGCAGGTCTGATCCATAGCTATTGGAAGTGCCTAGTTGAGGTTATTCCTGCCAAGGGGGGTCAACCAGTTATTAATTCCAAAGGTTCACATACTTTTTCCACTAGCAATATGACTTGTTTATGGTTGTAATGAAGACATGAAAGATCAAAATTGTTTTTGTGTGTTAATATTTTAGACACATTATACTTGTCAATACATTTGACTGATCACATTTTATGACAAATTAATGTAGAAAACCACAAAATTCCAAAATGTTCACATACATTTTCTTGCAAATGAAACTGATAAGCACAATATGACGGCTTCAGAACTGAAGGAGAAGTTTTCATTTGAAGGTCTAGACCAACTTAAGTAGTTATCATTCTAGCTTAGTTGTCTTTTTCCTCATACACAGTCTAAGGCAGAAATGTCTGATAATTGCATAAATAGTGAAAACAATCAATGAAACCACAGACAGCAGGAACAGTATGACATCTACACTGTGGTAAGCATACCAGGGCATTCTGTAAGATTCTGTTCGGAGATGAGCTGCACCACGATGCCTCATGACATGCTCAATCCAGAAAACAGCATTGTCTAAAGGCTTCACTGGTACATCTCTATGCAGTCTGGAGAGTCTTTGCATGTTCTCCCGATATGAAGGCTCATAAAGAACTTCTTTTAAAGACTGTAGGAAAGAGTTTTTGTCCATGGTTGAAAAATCAACTGTTTTAGCAGCTCCCCTCACCCTCATTTTTGAAAGATTGTCAGGCTGGTCCCAGATGAGACCAAAGCCAACAAGGGGAACACCATGATAAATAGCTTCTTGAATTCCATTGCTCCCACCATGAACCACAAAGGCTCTTGTCTTGGGGTGACCAAGCAGATCATTCTGGGGAATCCAGTCCATCAGCAAGGTATTGTTGCCCAGGGTTAACGGCCTTTGTCCTTTGTATCTCCAAATAACTTTCTGTGGTAGCTCTGCAAAAGCTTCAGCTATGGCATTGGCTACATCGTGGGGAAGCTGCTCAATCAAGGTGCCCAGAGACATGACAATGAGTCCATGTTCTCCAGAGCTCTGCACAAAGTCCTCAAGATCTTTTGGAAGTGGCTTTGAAGGCTTGCACTGGAAGCCACCCACGTAGACAATGTTTGGCATGGTAGGTCGTGGAAAATCAAAGACAAAATCACCTCTGAAAAGCCATAAATCTGCTCCTTGGACTATTTCAAAGTAATTTACTTCAGGACCACAAACTTGAGAACACATTGCATTATACTGTGAGGACAGAAAATACCTGATCTGTAAATTTGTAACAAAGTACATGATCATATTGAAAACTCTCTGAAAAAAGCTCATGCGGTCTGGTAGCTCCTGCATTATGAAAGGGACATAAGAAAGTGGTGAAGGAGCTATTGCAAAATGGCCCTCACCATGGATTGTCCATCGAACGTTGAAGACAATAGGCAGTTTCAGGAAATGACCCATAATGATGCCACTAATTATAGCAGGGTCAGTAAGATACAAATCATATTTGGCATCTTTCAAGGACTTAACTAACTGCTGGTCCTCAATTATTCGCATCACCAATTCCTTCTCCTTGTCAATCATTTCCTCTGCTTTGTTGAACATCTCCTTCTCCAGTTGCAGACGACCAAAGGTAGAACCCTCTCTCAGGATTTCCAAGAGTCTTTTTACATAGCTCTTTATGAATTTCTCATCAAACATCCCACTGCTTTGTATAGTGATGGAAGTGTAGAGAGGGGAGGTTTCTTTAATGTACCAGCTACCTGCTGCCCGTATGACTGTAATATTGTGACCTTTGGCATGAAGTGCCTCGATCAAGACTTTCATATTGACCCAATGGCTGCCATCCACAGGAAAGACCAGGATATTCCCACCTTGCACAGAAGCTACCAGAAGGCTGGTTAAGACCAAGGCAGCTGTTAGCACTTTTTGTCCGTTCATTGTAGCACCTCTGGAAAAGAACATAAAGATTAAACTATAAGTTATAAAGGAGCATGTTTGCTCACAGCAGTGGTGATAGGAACCCAACATGTACAGAATTTAATTTCTCTCAAAGCTTCCTTACATTAAGTTGTAAAACTGAAGCCTAAAACATTGTTTCACAATAGTTCTAGTTTAAAATGTGTTTTTTCGAGATACGTTCTTGATGGAGAGGTACATAAGTAGGAGGCAGGGCACTGTCTCTAAAAAGGCAAAATAATACCCAGCAAAACATTTTTTTTCTCCCAGATTTATGATTATTTTACCATAATTAATATAACATATATGAAAACTCAGAAGATACATGTAGGTTGTAGCTGACGACAGTAAATAAAATGGCAATATCTGAGTTGCAGATATCACAACCCCTGATTCCAACATCACATAAAGAAATCTGACTCAGTATAGCATTTTACTTTGAACCACTTCTGACACCTTTGTTGAACTATTAAACTGAATATGTTTAAGAAAATTAGTGGATTACCATTTAGGAGAGAAAATCACTTTAAAATAGAAAGATAAAGTGATCAACATGTAGTCACTGATTAATTAATTAATGAAGCAATTGAACAGTAGATTAAAGCTCTTCTTCAGTGGAAGTCAAATTAGGAAAGCACAACTTTATCATGAATAAATGTATTATTAGTATTGTACAACCCATTTAATTTGATGTCCACCCCCAAACAGATTCTACTGAACCCAGTAGGACACATGATCAAACCCAACAAGTAAAAGAATTACCAGAATGCCGCTGTAGAGCATAGATGTTATCCTGTAAGAAAGGCCGGCTGGTCTTTAGCCTACCTGTCTGTGCATACTGGCATAAATACTGGCAGGGATTTGAGGGAGAGTTTATTCAGCAAGATGTGAAAGAGCAAGGAGCGTTTGCCCTGATAACACCTGTTAATGTTTAACCATTTACTGGCAAATAAAAAGCTGGTGAAAATGATAAATACAGCATGACACAGGAAACTGTATGAACTCCTGAACAACTATTTTACCCCTTTCTTGAATTTGTCTGTCACAAATTGTAGAAGTAGAAGCTCAGGTACAGCGAACAACTTTTAATTCAATATCCAAAGACACAAACCAAGGGAATCCAGGCCAGGGTCAGAACACCAACAGATTAGAATCACAAAATAAACAGCTCAATTCGCTGAGAAAGACAAAACAGTACTTCATGACAGAGCTACCGCATTTCCTTTTTAAATAGTTAATATTCAGAAGGATGTGACCTCCCTGATTGGCCGCTTGTCTGTGACCCTTTGCATGACGTTAGAATTTTTTAAAAATCACTCTGAACACATGTTTTAGAGGAAAAAAATATAGAACAGATTACTAAAATCTCGTGGTTTTATTGTATGATTGAGAAAACATTGCGCTCTTGTTTTAAAAAAAAATTAAATCCAGCTACGAGCAATGCATTAGGAATCCTTCAGTAAAATTCTTCAGAATGAAGTTATGGATGGACAGAAAAAATTTGAACAGGTATTTTAGAAGCTGCTATTTCTGGTTCTAAAGGTTAAGAAAAGCTGGTTTATAGAGAAAGATGTATAAGCCTCAGAATTGCATTACTTTCCTAAGTGTGTACTCTTTGCTTTATTATTTTTATGAGAATCTGAAACCATTTAATCAAGTATGCAAAAATGTAGGACATTTTCAGAGCACTATATGTGTGACGTCAAGCCCTCGTGTTACCCATGTGTATGTGTTTTGGTTGCCCTCGTTGTCGTCTAGCCACGCCCCCGTCAGCTGTGTCGTGTTTCCCAGTTCTCCGCCCTACCCAAGTGTTTTCAGTTCATGTTCAGCATATAGACCCCTGTGTTTCATGTCCTCGTCGCGTTTCGTAACATCATTTCATGTTCGTGTCTAGTGTCTAGCATTAAAACCTTCATCTCTTACAAACATCCAAGTCTTGCGCATGTTTCCAGCTCATCACAAACAAAACCTGACAATATGGAGCATCTGTTATTAACATGTAGTCCTGATATAAAAGTGTGAACAAGTAAAAGTCATCTAGACCAAAAGCTGATAATCGTCAGGTCATTGTTATCAGGTGCCCTTTATTAAACCAGGTAAAATGTTAAAAATAAGCCTATGTTCTTGTACCAGTTTATAGTCTTAAGTACACAAAAATTATACGGTTAAAATACAGTCAACCATGAAATGTGGGTCATATTCTGTCCTCACTACAGTAAGTGAGGTATTTCACTAAGAATGTGCATATAAATATATAAACAACTTGTATGAGTTAAAAAAATAAGTAAAGAAATAAACATAAAGAAGATATAAAATAAATAATCTGTCGTAATCAGTAGTTTGGGGGGGGTGAAGCACACATCAGTGACATACATGAAATTAGAGATGGAAACTTCAAACAAACAGCTTTTCTCTATTGATCACCCAACACTTATGAGGCAACAGTTTTTAACAGTAAAACATTTTCAATGATGGAAGTCAGTTTGATGAAAACAAAAAGAGCAACAATGATTTTACAATGAGTTTCTTTTTATTACTTGCAATTTGAAAAGAAGGTCAATGAAAACTTTTGCTACTGTGTCGAATTAGTTTTGACCAGAGTATAAGACAAAATAAAAAAAAAGGTTGACAGTCCACTATGCACCATAATATTCATTATGCATGGGTTTGTTCATCATAACCTACATTAGTACACAGGTCTGATATGTAAAAACCTGAAACACTGCATTATGAGTTGGAATAACCCTCAATAAACACTTGATAAAGGAATTGTTTTAAAAGTTATTTAGCGTGAAGCAATCAACACTAGTCAGCTTTCCAATGCACGACTCCAACTAGGTTTGACTCACTTTTGGGGGACCTGTAACTCATTCATTTTCCACTACAGCTAGTAACCATCTTGATGTAGCTGCTGCAAGAAACTGTCATGGCATCAATTTGACAGTAATAGTAGCAATGAAGAATACTGAAGGAATGATGTTCTAAATTCTGTGTATGTAGTGACAATGCTGTCTCATTAATCAGTGGTCAGCAGTGTTTTCATGTTGCATTTCAGTACCTACTTCGCTAGCTTGAAACCACAACAAAGTAGGTATGAAAAATGGTACCAGGTACCAGATACTAGGTACTAGTTTTGCTTAATGCATAGTCAAATAAAAGCGAGTATAACTGATACCATGCATTGGCAAAGTAGCTTTATGTAGATCCTAAACATGGCCCTGGTTTATTTGTTAATTCAACTGAAATGACGAACTCAATGGATAGTGTGGTTGCAAAAAAGAAATTAAAACAATTGGAAAAATTAACTGCATTGGGTTGAATTCACTTAAAAAGTTCCCAGTTTGCATATTATTGGCTACCAATAGGCTTAACTGTAAAATATTAGAGGTGAATCAACATATTAAAAACTTCCTTAGCACTTCTTAATTGGTATTTCTAAAACCTCAAGAATTTACCTGATAAATATATTGACATTCACACACTAATAAGACAAACTTAGATTTAAAAAAATTATAATATTGAAATTAGATTTAAAAATAGATTTATTAAGATAGTGTTAGTAGATGTAGATGTAGATGTAAAAGAGTCTAATTTGGGCTTCTTAAAAACTTGCTACCAAGACATCTTATACAGTGGAGTGTTACAGACCGCTAAACCAATACCAAACATATGAAACAGTTATATTGTTGTAGAACATGTTCCAGCTGCACAAATGATCCTTAGTCACACAAAGGAAAACAAAGAGATATAGCAGTAATGGTAAACGGAGAATACAGAAAGTGAAATGACAATAACCTTAATGTCATAACTAGTAAGCAGAACATAGTGGCTTCAAAAATGAAGGAGAACTTTTCATGACAATGTATAGTCGTAAACAAAACTAGTTATCATTCTCGTTTAATTGTCTTTTTCCTCATACACAGTCTAAGGCAGAAATATCTGATAACTGCATAAATAGTGAAGAGAATCAATGAAACCACAGACAGCAGGAACAGTATGACATCTACACTGTGGTAAGCATACCAGGGCATTCTGTAAGATTCTGTTCGGAGATGAGCTGCACCACGATGCCTCATGACATGCTCAATCCAGAAGACAGCGTTGTCTAAAGGCTTCACTGGTACATCTCTATGGAGTCTGGAGAGTCTTTGCATGTTCTCCCGATATGAAGGCTCATAAAGAACTTCTTTTACAGACTGTAGGAAAGAGTTTTTGTCCATGGTTGCAAAATCAACTGTCTTAGCTGCTCCCCTCACCCTCATTTTTGAAAGATTGTCAGGCTGGTCCCAGATAAGACCAAAACCCACAAGGGGAACACCATGATATATAGCTTCTTGAATTCCATTGGTCCCACCATGAGCCACAAATGCCCTTGTCTTGGGGTGACCAAGCAGATCATTCTGGGGAATCCAGTCCATCAGCAAGGTATTGTTGCCCAGGGTTGATGGTCTTTGTCCTTTGTATCTCCAAATAACTTTCTGTGGTAGCTCTGCAAAAGCTTCAGCTATG
Organism: Arnoldichthys spilopterus; assembly: GCA_037974385.1. NCBI lineage: Eukaryota > Metazoa > Chordata > Actinopteri > Characiformes > Lepidarchidae > Arnoldichthys > Arnoldichthys spilopterus. The sequence goes on from JBBPDA010039401.1 coordinate 9,816, forward strand.
GCATTGGCTACATCATGGGGAAGCTGCTCAATCAAGGTGCCCAGGGACATGACAATGAGTCCATGTTCTCCAGAGCTCTGCACAAAGTCCTCAAGATGTTTTGGAAGTGACTTTGAAGGCTTGCACTGGAAGCCACCCACGTAGACAATGTTTGGCATGGTAGGTCGTGGAAATTCAAAGACAAAATCACCTCTGAAAAGCCATAAATCTGCTCCTTGGACTATTTCAAAGTAATTTACTTCTGGACCACAAATTCGATTACACAGTGCATTAATTTCTGTGGACAGAAAATACCTGATCTGTAAATTTGCAACAAAGTACACGATCATGTTGAAAACTCTCTGAAAAAAGTTCATTCGGTCTGGTAACTCCTGCATCATGAAAGGGACATAAGAAAGTGGTGAAGGAGCTATTGCAAAATGGCCGTCACCATGGATTGTCCATCGAACGTCGAAGACAATAGGCAGTTTCAGGAAATGACCCATAATGATGCCACTAATAATAACAGGGTCAGTAAAACACAAGTCATATTTGGCATCTTTCAAGGACTGCACTAACTGCTGGTCCTCAATTATTCCCATCACCAATTCCTTCTCCTTGTCAATAATTTCCTCTGCTTTGTTGAACATCTCCTTCGCCATTTTTAGACGAGCAAAGGTAGAACCCTCTCTCAGGATTTTCAAGAGTCTGTTCACATAACCCTTAATGGATTTCTCATAACACATCCCATTGCTTTGTATAGTAATGGAAGTGTAGAGAGGGGAGGTTTCTTCAATGTACCAGCTACCTGCTGCCCGTATGACTGTAATACTGTGACCTTTGGCATGAAGTGCTTCAATCAAGATTTTCATATTGACCCAATGGCTGCCATCCACAGGAAAGACCAGGATCTTCCCACCATGGACAGAAGCTACCAGAAGGCTGGTTAAGACCAAGGCAGCTTTTAGCACTTTTTGTCCATTCATTGTAGCACCTCTGGAAAAGAACATAAAGATTAAACTATAAGTTATAGGGACATGAATGTTTACAGTAGTGGTAATAGGAACCAGACATGTGTAGAATTAAAATTCTCTAAAAGCTCCCTTACATTAAGCTGTAAAACACCATCTGAACCCTGAAATATAGAAATATATACAATAGTTCTGGTATAAATGTGTTTTTTTTGTTTGTTTGTTTTTAGAGATCCATTCTTGATGGAGAAGTACGTAAGTAGGAGGCAGGGCACTATAAGGCAAACTAATATCCAACAAAACATTATTCCCAAATGTATGATTATTTTACTATAATCAGTATAACATATAAAAAACTCAGAAGATACGTATAGGTTTATCTGAGGACAGTACATAAAATGGCACAATTTGATTGCAGATATCACAACCCCTGGTTCCAACATCACATAAAGAAATCTGACTTAGTATAGCATTTTCCTTTGAACCACTTCTGACACCTTTGTTTAACTATTAAACTGAATATGTTTGGGGAAATTGGTGGATTACCATTTGAGAGTGAAAATCAACAGAGAAAGATAAACTGATCAACATGTCACTGATCGATTAATGAATTAATGAACAGTAGATTAAAGCTCTTCTTCAGTGGAAGTCAAATTAGGAAAGTATAACTTTGTCATGAATAAATGTATTATTAGTATTGTACAACCCATTTAATTTGATGTCCACCCCCAAACAGATTCTACTGAACCCAGTAGGACACATGATCAAACCCAACAAGTAAAAGAATTACCAGAATGCCGCTGTAGAGCATAGATGTTATCCTGTAAGAAGGGCCGGCTGGTCTTTAGCCTACCTGTCTGTGCATACTGGCATAAATACTTGCAGGGATTTGAGGGAGTGTTTATTCAGCAAGATGTGAAAGAGCAAGGAGCGTTTGCCCTAATAACCCCAGTTACTGTTTTACCATTTATTGGCAAAAAAAAAGCTGGTGAAAATGATAAATACAGCATGACACAGGAAACTGTAGAAACTTCTGTATAATTATTTTACCTCTTTCTTACGTTCCCTTTCGCTCATTCCGATCCTCATCTGCAACCTCATCTACTCTCAGTTTCAAACATTGAACTATGCACAGTGGGGACTAGAGCTTTCTGTCACACTGCACATAAACTCTGGAAGTCTTGAACTTGCAAGGTGACCTTAAGTGCGCTGAAAGTTGCCTTGACATAAACGTTTTTATTACTATTATTATAAAATTTGTCTATTTTTTGCATATTTTTCACATTTCCTTGTTTGAGCCACACAGATCAAAATTATGTGAGAAACTATAGTTTAATAAGATATATTTTTAAACAATTAAGGATCACAATAAATTTTTGTCAGTTTATTACACATATCCTAATAATATATAATAATATATGGCATGAGATTTTTGGTCAAAAAGAAGGGAAGAAGGAAGGGAAGAGATATGTAGGAAATGTATTAGCTCAAATGATTAATTCTCCACCAGAATATATATAGTAGTCAGTTTATACTGATTCAGCACTATATTCATTAATTGATTAATGAATAATTAATTATTAATAGATTCATTGTGTATTAATTAGGGGCTTCATATCAAGCAGGGTTTATTAAGTATCAGCATGAACTGTTCGTCCAGCAAACACTGGAAATTCACTTGAAATAGGGGAATTAGGTCATTATAATTATTTAAATGAGCACGGTAATGTTATCGCAGCGGAGAAGTGACTTCACCTTTCTGAGCAAGAAACTGAATCACTGGTCACGATAAGACAACATTTATGGGCTAGACGAGACAACCACCAGCCACCAGCATTGTGGACGACCCCACACACCCCTCACACACTCTTTTCTCCCTCCTCCCATCTGGAAAAAGGTTCCGTAGCATACGGGCCTCCACTACCAGAAAACAGGAAACTGACAGCTTAACATAAATACACACACACACACAACCAACCCTCCCCCCACTGCCACTGCACTGAACATTGTCTTGTCTTGTCTTGTCTCGTATTCTTTTCCAGTTTTAGTTTTAGTGTAATTGTTAAGTTTAGTTTAGTTTAAATCTAGTTGTATTTTTTGCTCTTGTGTTCTGTCATGTCTGCACTTGTGCTCCTGTCTGTCTTGCTTTTGTGTTGCACCATGGACCCAGAGGAACGTTGTTTCGTTTTTACTGTGTACTGTGTATACTGTGAAAATGACAATAAACTACTACTACTACTAGTACTACAAACATAAAACACATAAACACAAACTAAAATAAATGTGAAAGATTTTGAGGTAATGGAATTGATAAGCTTGCTAAAAGTTACTGAAAGTTCCTGAACAGCGAGACTCATGAAACATCACAACTTCAGTAATTAATACAGGGTAACTTGCAGGTAGTCAACCTTTGCACCAAAATGATCAAATTGGAAGAACTGTATTTATCAATTTAACCATATACTCATTCACTTGAGTTGGAGTGACCTTGGAGTTTCAGAGCCTGTTCGGAGTTCAGCAGGATGGGATGAAGGTTGGAGCTTCTTGAAGTTTTAGGGCGTGTTCAGAGTTCTTGCAGGACAGGATGAAGATTGTAGCTTCTTGAAGTCGAGCGGTGCGGAAGTTGGAGCTTCTTGAAGTTTCAGGGCGTATTCAGAGTTCTTGAAGTGGAGCATTGTGGAAGTTGGAGAGAGGGACCTTGGAGAGTTTCAGATGTCGCTCTTGGTCCTGGAGCTCAGGTGTCTGTGAGCATCTGAGGTCCCTCCCTCCGCTGCCTTCTTCGCTCTTCTTTTTGCTCCTTGCTGGTGTTCTTCTGCGTGGTTTCCTGAGTGCTCTGTGGCTGGAGTTTTATGCTCAGAGCCTGGGGGCCCTTGTGGCTCAGCTTTCTCAACTGCTAGCCAATCATCTGGCCAGACGAGTGAGCGCACAGGCTTGTGGAATGAGGAAGTTCATGACTCAGAGTCTGCAAAGTCTGGGACTTCACAGACAGAAAAAGTCTTTTTTGTGTCTAATTTGTACCACTCTTGTACGGTTAATAACTGGATATTGCAACTTGTAATTTCGGTTCTGTTGTGATCTACTGGTCACGTAGGTACCAAACATGATAAAGTTTCCACAAACATTTCACAGAATATGGCTTAATTTACCCCTATATTCTGATTTACCCATAAACACTCAATAAGACAAACTTTAAAATGACTGCATATCATGTTGTCACCAATTCTTATTTCTAAACACATGGAAAGCTACATTCTGTCACAAATTAATGAAAGAACCAACGTGTGTCTTTGTCTCTCTCTGGTTTAACCACATTGCTGTCACCCTTGGTGATTTAGGACTTCCTTGCTGAAATGACTCTTTAGGAGATGTCTTTATTTTCACCTTATAGGGCTAGGTGTATGTCTCTAAGTGAAATGGATATTTAAAACATGGGAATTAGACTTCCATGATTATTTTAAAACCAAACATGGTTGGTTTATCATACAGAAAAAGGGAAAACTGGTAAAAGAGCAATGATTTTCCTATCTGGTTAGCATCGATACTCTGGTTGATACCAAAGTTATTTGCTAATTAAATGGACAGAGTTATCACATAGGATAAACACTTATAAAACATAAAGTTTACAGAAAAAGCACTTTGCGAAGAAGATTTTACTTCGCAAAGGGGCCTCACGAGTTTTGTGCGCCAAGATCCTAAACTACTGCAATAAATAAACACGCCAAGATCCTAAACTACTGCAATAAATAAACACGCCAAGA
>JBBPDA010039422.1:3062-14522 GCA_037974385.1 Arnoldichthys spilopterus
TATGAATTAATCTCATTATTGTTCTCATTATGGATTAATCGGATTATTCCCATTATGGATTAATCTCATTATTGTTCTCATTATGGATTAATCGGATTATTCCCATTATGGATTAATCTCATTATTGTTCCCATTATGGATTAATCTCATTATTGTTCTCATTATGGATTAATCTCATTATTGTTCCCATTATGGATTAATCTGATGATGTGGTCACAGGGGCTCCATCCATCACAATGCTTACTTGTTTTGATCCCCCTCTCTCTCTCTCCCTCTCTCTCCTCCTCCCTCTCTCTTTCTCTTTCTCTCTCTCTCTCTTTCTCTCAGGTGCTGGAGGACAATGATTACGGTCGAGCAGTGGATTGGTGGGGTCTGGGTGTGGTGATGTATGAGATGATGTGTGGTCGCCTGCCTTTCTACAACCAGGACCATGAGCGCCTGTTTGAGCTGATCCTAATGGAGGAGATCCGCTTCCCCCGGAACCTCTCGCCTGAGGCGAAGTCCCTGCTGGCTGGCCTGCTCAAGAAAGATCCCAAACAGAGGTGAGGAGGCTAACAGGAGTGGGGTGTTTACAGACTACAGCTGGGAAGGCGGAACAATCTCAGTCCCAGACTGACCTGCAGCTCCTGCAGAGTCTAGAACCCGAGCCAGAGTGTTGCCCGGAACAATTCATGGTGTTTAGGCTGGTTGGTGAAGAAAGTTGTGTTAACAGTTCTGTTCTGTTGTTAAAAGGCTGGGAGGAAGTTCTGATGATGCCAAAGAAGTAATGTCCCACAAGTTTTTCACCTCCATCAATTGGCAAGACGTACTGCAGAAGAAGGTGAGTGAGGCTGAACTGGTGCACACAGTGGCTCAGCTCCTTCTATTTCATTTTTTCTGTTTCTTGCACATCAGCTTTAAGAACTGACCGTTCATGAAATAACTAATGTTCTGGCTGATCAGTGTATATCTGTTAAAACAGACCACAGTACCTCACACAGCTAACCTGTTAAACAGCAGCAGCAGCATTTTTAAATTACAGTCCTACGAGAGGCACTTTGGGGGCTTTGGGAGGATTTGAGCTCTGAGCAGTTGTTTTTGTTTCTTTCATTGGTTTTCAGCTCATCCCACCATTCAAGCCTCAAGTGACCTCAGAAACTGACACACGCTACTTTGATGAAGAATTCACTCTGCAGACCATCACTGTCACACCACCTGACCAGTGTAAGTACTAGCCCTCTGTGTTTGTGTAAATTTGTGTATATATGTTACGGTCTGATTGACCAACATAGCGCCCAATCCGATTTTTAGACGTGACATAAATATCGATGTGTTCACAATTAATTCTCTAAAGCTGCTTGTGTTTATGACTCCACTGCTGCATTTGACCTTTAATAATAAAATGTTCACATTATAATGTGTCTACAAGTGTGAGATGATGGAAATGTAGCAGATTGTGTGAAATTTCACAATGACTGCAGACCCCCGAATCGCATCCAACCGAATCGCATCCAACCGAATCGCATCCATCCGAATCGCATCCAACCGAATCCCATCCAACCGAATCCCATCCAACCGAATCGCATCCAAACTAAATCTGCAAATTTTGAAGTATTGAAAATGTATCGGATCATAATCAGATCGAATTGTGATTGAAACACACACATATATATATATATATATAAAAGAAATGCACACGCACACAATAACATTACTGTACCTATATCTGCACTAGTGGTCAACATTTTTTTTCATTTTAAATGGTATTTTTATTAAAAGGCAGGTGATTAAATTATTATAATTGTGTTCTGTGTGTTCCTGTTAAGCTTTAGGCTGCCAGTTACAGCTGCCTTTCAGAATAAAACTGAACCATCCATTGTTCTATAAACATAATTAATAAATTAATAAAACGTTTTTGGTCTGTTAACTTAAATCATTCAAATTCACCCTAAGCCTAGTTCTGAGAATATAATTCTTATCATTTTTCTGCAAACTAAGTAAGCTTAAATTATTCAGACTATTATCCAATCGTGTTATTCAGGCCACAAGGGCGACTTTTGTCTAAATGTAAAAAACCTAATTTGTTTGTTAGGGTGTTAGGGGTGCTCTGCAGCTCTGTGGTCTCACAGGACAGCTCTAGAGTGGGAACAACAAATAACTCACACAGCAACTTTTAAAGGAGCTTCACCTCTGATGAGTTAAATAATACAAAATGTCAGCGCTATGTAAACAATAGATAGATAAATAAAAGATAGATCTCTAAACCGTAAACTGTATAAAATGTAGGCTTTGTAAAGTTAAAAAAAATTAAAATTAGACAAACTCTATTTAACCAGTCAACACATGGAGCAGTGGGCAGCTATCAGCAGCACCCAGGGCTGCAGCACCTTGTTCGAGGTGCCTTAGTGGTACCTGGGCCAGGACCTGGACTCTGATCCCATGGGCAAGTCAGTAACCAGTGCCACTGCCCTTAATAATAATAATAATTATTATAATGATAATAATAATAATAATAAAATCTGTAAACCTAATGATTAAAAGTAATAAGTAATAGTAAAAAACTTTAATATTCAATGTAAACAAATAAATAATTTAAAAAAACTATTAAATAGTGAACTGTAGGTGTGAGGAGGATGTGCTGTTGCTGTGTTCTGATTGGTGGAATGTTCTCTCTGTTCTGCAGATGACAGTTTGGATGTTGAAGATCCGGACACGCGCACACACTTCCCCCAGTTTTCTTACTCCGCCAGCGTTCGAGAGTGATGGACACCTCAACCTCCCCTTGCCCACACACACACATACACACACGCACATATATGCACACGCACACACTCACCCTGACCAGCAAACCAGACACCCCGGCAGCAACACACACACACACACACACACACTCGGACCAGCAATATCAGCCTGCTTATTTTGGGGTAGCGGGCAAAGCGCATGTGCGTGCACACAATACACACTGTTTCTGATCGATCCTCCAGTCACACTACACTCTGCTCCGCTGTAATTATCACTGTCGCAGGCGTCACTATGGTAAGAGGTTCTAGTGCTCAGAGCCAGCGGGAGATGCTGAAAGCCTGCGGTGGACACAGCAGCCCGAATCGTCCTGCGGGAAACATAGTACACTTCTGAAAAGCCACAAAGCGGAGCGAAGCGCAGTAAAGCCATATCTGTGTGATTTTAATAAGTGCTCTTCTGGATCCAGCTGTTACCAGCAGTGTTCACCACTGAAATACACACCTACTGCTCATGGAGGAGGGCTTCTCTGCACAATACTTGTCTGTGTGTGTCTGTGTGTGTGGGGGACAGTACGCATGCTGTACATCTTCATCTTAATGAATCCGATCCTGTCCCGGTGTGCGTGTGTGTGTGTGTGTGTGCGCGTGCGCGTGCGAATCTTAAAGACTTTGTCTGCTTTGGCTGTAAATGGGCAGACGCTTTTTGGGAGGTGCTGTAGAAGTGTAAAGGGAAGAAGCAGAACCCGCAGTTCCTTCATCACCACCGGCCTGGAAACTTCTCCATCAGAGGTTCCTCCAGGATAAACATCCGAGGCTTCTCTGTGGGACACATCAGAAATTCTCCATGAGCAGCTTAATCGGAAATACCAGGACATCGCCATCAGAAACATCAGGATCTTCTCCACCAGTGTGTTCTGCCGCCTCTGTCTGTCACCCCTTAATCAACTGTACAGTTTTGGAGGCATTGGTGTAAAAAGATTTTATAAGTATGATGATTTGAATGTCTCGCTCTCTCTCTCTCGCTCTCTCACTCACTCTCTCTCACTCTCGCTCTCTCACTCACTCTCACTCTCACACACTTTCTCTCTGTCTCTCTCTCACACACTCTCTCTCTCTCTGTCCCTCTCTCACACACTCTCTCTCTCTCGCCCTGATGAGTGTGTAGTAAATCATTTCGGTTTGGTGATGGAGGCGTGTGTGATGGTGGTGTGTCTGTTCCGTCTGCCATCAGATCACACTGCTCACTAGAGTGAGTTTTTTGTTGTTTTTTTTTGTTTGTTTGTTTTTTGTGAGTATTGCCTTTTTTCCCCCCAAGATGCTTCATTATAAGGACATCTGATTATTTTTGTTGTTTCTTCTGGATCAGTGTGCTCGCCCCTCTTTGTTCACCCACTCCCTCAAATTGTCTTGATGGAATATAAATATATATATATAAATATATATATTACAATAGCGAACATTTTTGTTTCTTTTGTTGTTTGTGTTTCTTTGTGTGTGTGTGTGTGTGAGAGAGAGAGAGAGAGAAAGCAAGAGAGCCAACCACCACCACCACCACCCTGCACTCCCCACCCTTCTTTATTCGTCTCTTTAATGATTGCCCACCAGGTGGCACTGTTCTTTCGTAGGCCACAGCGCCTCTTCAGGTGGCAACTGGAATCGCAGCCAGAGAAGTGTGCGTGTTTTAGCGGGAGGCTTGGTTCTGTAAACGTGAGAAGTTGTACACGCAATAAGTCACATAATGGCACAAACCTGCAGAACTGACTCCTGTTCTGTTTTTTTCTGAATGTGAAATTTCTCAGCGCTAATGTAATGAGATGTGGGGGAAAATAACGATAAAATTTTGTTTGACGTGAAACGTGTATGGTTACGGAGCGTGCTGTTGGGCTGTTTATGCCAGTAAAATCTTTACGTAAAAATCTCTCGCTTCTTCTTTTATTGCACTTTTTGCTGGTCAAGACGAGACCTTGGAGGCAGAAATATCTTTATTTCAGTGTGTTGACTCCGCATCTGACTGGGAAGTGGATCTTATGAGTGATTTTTGGGAAGTGTTGTCATCCAGTGATTAGCCACAACATTAACACCACTGACAGGTGAAGTGAAGAACATTGACCCACTAGTTATTTAATTACAGTGGCACCTGTCAGGGGGTGGTGTATATAAGGCAGCAAGTAAACAGTCAGTTCTTTATGGTCTATGTGCTGGAAGCAGGGGCGTAAGGATTTGAGCCTTGTTCTCGATGACTCAGTCAGAGCATCTCCGGAACGGCAGGCCTCATGGAGTGTTCCAGATGTGCAGTACTTCATACCTACCAAAAGTGATCCTGTGAAAGATGACTGGTAAATTGGGCAACAAGGTCATGGGCACCTGAGGCTCACTGATGCATGTGTGAAGCCTAACACGTCTGGTCTGATCCCACAGAAGGTGTAAAAAGTGGTGCTGACTCTGATAGAAAGGGGTCAGAACACACAGTGCACCACAGTCAGAGCTGTTTTAGCAGCAGGAGGGACACAATATTAGGCAGGTGGTGTTAATGTTATGGCTGCTCAGTGTAATGCTCGATGTAAAATCTTCTGTAAAGCTGGATTTAACCTTGACTTCCCATGGTCACACCGATTATAGCTCTGCTGTTCCCTGAAGCATCTTTAACACTGACCAATTACAACATTATGTCCATTTGTTCTCAATGTTTGTGGTTTGGCTTTTGCGGAAATTTTTCATCGTTCAAGTGTTCACTATGCAAACTGGGTGAAAACATGGACAGATGGACGAACAGCGAAGTCCAGGCTATACTGAGCCGATATGTGATGGAGGAAATACAGCACGAGTTTGACATTTTTATGTGCTTCGATCATTACGTCCTCCGTCTTCCGTTTACAACTCAGAGAGTCAAATTTGCAAGAAGCCGATTCGCGTAGAGAAAGCCTCACAAAACAACACTAGTAGCGCCAACACCATATCCATCCATCCATCCATCCATTTTCTAAACCGCTTTATCCATTTCTGGGTCGTGGGGAAGCTGGAGCCAATCCCAGCTGACTGTGGGCCTAAGGCGGGGCTCACCCAGGACAGGAGGCTCAACCCATCACAGGGCAACACATAGACAGAGAACCATTCATACACACACTCACACCCAAATCAACCTACTGCAGCCTTTGGACTGTGGGAGGAAACCGGAGAACCTGGAGGAAACACACACAAACACAGGGAAAGGCCCAGGAAGAGAACCCAGGACCTTCTTGCTGTGAGGCAGCAGCGGTAAACACTGCACCACCGTGTCACCCTCAATAAAGACCATGAAAATAATATAAAAATAGAAATCCATCCGTTCTAACTATACTGCATCCAATGTTATTTATAAAGCTCTTTAAAACAAACACATTGAACCAAAGTGCTGTACAACAGAATAAATAGTAGACACAATAAAAACAATTTACAAGGCATAAAATATTCCAAAATTAGATGAATAAATGAATAAAACGTACAATAAGACAAAACAAGCACAACAAAATCTAAGAAAATAAAAACTCCCACAAGGCGGTTTTGAGACGGAACATTCCTGTCTTATGTGTGAAGGCAGATCGTCCCACAGTTTAGGAGCCACGGTCTCCTCTAAGGTCATGCTCAGTTTTGGGCACATAGCTATAACCTGATTATAAAATTGTCACGCGACCGTACAGTGCAGATAAAGAGGTCAGTACTACAGTACAAGTCATTTCTGTTCAACGAGTCAAAGACTTAAACAACAGAAGCTGTTGGAGTCAGGGAAGGAGCGGCTGCTGGTGGTGGGAGAGGACGTGCTCCTCTTGGCCACTGTAGCTCCTGCCTGCAGATACAAGTGTGAATCGCGCACTTCTGCCTCCGAACAGCAGGGGGCGGTGTTGCAAATTAATTAGTCACGTGCATAATTAACCCTCGTGCAGGTGCGCGGGTTTTCCAAAAGCACACGTGCTGGTGCGGGCGCCAACAGGTAGCCGCAGATCCGGGTACATCATGGCCCGAACCGGACTGTGTGACTCCAGGACTCTGCTGGACCCCAGAAAGGTCAGTACAGGAACATTGTTGTGAGGGTTTGATTGTAGGAGAACATTCGTGAGGTCAGGTACTGATGCTAGAACATTGCTGTGAGGGTTTGATTGTAGGAGAACATTCGTGAGGTCAGGTACTGATGCTGGAACATTGCTGTGAGGGTTTGATTGCAGGCTGAGCGCATTAGTGAGGTCAGGTACTGATGCTGGAACATTGCTGTGAGGATTTGATTGCAGGCTAAGAGCATTAGTGAGGTCAGCTACTGATGCTGGAACATTGCTGTGAGGATTTGATTGCAGGCTGAGAGCATTAGTGAGGTCAGGTACTACCATACGTTTACCATCAGTACAACTCTGCCATTGTTCCCACATGGTTTTTGTTGAATGATTTGCTCATTTTAGCTCGACAGTGATCATGACGTGTGATTCCTGAGGTGTTTGACTCCTGTTCAACATGCAGCACATTCAGTTCAGCGGCCCAAGCCCACACAACAAATCTCCAGGCAGACGAACACTGTAGCACTGCTTTTAAGTATTGTCTGCCATTAACAGGGTCACCAACGGCAACTGATGTTTAGAAGCAGCACAAATGTTACTTTCCCTAAATAATGACATGCAGTAATTGGTAGTTTCTATAAATTTATGATGTAATTGGTAGTTTCTATACATTTATGATGTAATTGGTAGTTTCTATACTTTTATATGCTGTGATCAGTAGTTAAGTACCTGTTACTGTAACTAATTACTAGTGTTTAACTAGCCAGCCTTTAATACCCATGTTATCTTTGTTCTGATTGGCTGCAGCTCCTTCAAAAGGCAGCACGGTGCCAAACCACTCTTAAGAACTTCAGTGTGAATCGGTGGGGGTGAAGTGCTGTAGGCTGAATTCGATGTATGTAAATGAATGGGTTTGGGGACATCACAACCTCATCTGGAAACCGGATGCTTTTGTTGCCATTTTGGACTGTATGGATTGCGGCGGGTGTAAATGTATATTCTGAACTGTTGTTTACGCTATTCAAGCCTATTTATTGCAAGAACTGCTGCCCCCCCTCTTCTCCCAGGCTGAAGAGCGCCCCCCACTGAGGACGTGGGCGAATGTCTGTGGGGCGAGAGAGCGCCGGGGCTGCCCTGATGGAGATGAGTGGAGGCAGCAGCACAGAGACAACCACAGATGGCAGAACAATGATCAGAGATGGGTGAGTGTGTGTTCTCTAAAGCAGCACTTTCCCAGGCTTTGTCCACAACATTGGCCTCATTCTTTAAATTCCCCAATAATTCAGTGCATCAGACTGGGCTTGGTGTTAATCTCCAGTGTACAGTGGTGGTGAATGGAACCAGATGTCTGGTTCCTCTAAAAGCTCCTCACAGAAAGTTCTTCCATGAGATGATGACGCTGCTGATGCCTGAGACACTGTTCTACCAGAGTTTGGAGAAGCTTTTGGTCCTAAAATTAAACCCATCTATGGTGGAGGGATACATGCAGGGTGCTGTGAGGCAGAATAGTCCTTCAAAGTGATTTGGTTCACTATTTTACATCAACATTCCATAGAAACACTCAGAGACGTGAAGCTCCACTGGGGGTGGAGAGACGTGCTGTCTGGTTCTATTCACCCCCACTGTAAAGAAAGAATCCCAATCTGGACCAGTTCACACCAATCCCACTCTGGACGTCTCAGGACAGTGGTGTTCACAAAGGTCTGTAGATTTTTATGCCCCTGGTTCCACATGTTTGGTTTGCTGCTCTTGGGCTTCAGGGTCTGGATACAGGTTCAGAGCTACTGCTGCCCCTTAGCTTCCTGTTTGCTCCTCCTACACACTTTCTGCATTAATTCACCTGCTGGGCTGCTCCAGTGCAGCAGGAAAGCCCTGACCTTCTGATACGGCTCCCTGAGTGTTCAAATGAAGGGTTGGGCAGATGTTTGCTCAGACGTTTGCTGTGACGCACTTTTCCATCCAGCTCTTCTGTCTGTGCTGCAGGTGCGCAGGCTGCCGTTATGTGCAGATGATGGAATAATCACCGATTACACCCAGAACAGCTCCTACAGTCCAGGTAAATATCTCTCGCTCTCTTGCTCTCTCTCTCTCTCTCTCTCTCTCTCTCTCTCTCGCTCTATCTCTCTCACACACTTTCGTAGCTTTAGAATGCAGAAGTCCTTCACAGCCTGTGCAAAAAATAAATAGTACGGAAGCAAAACAGGTGATGATTCAATAGGAGCTTTTGCACCGAACACTTTAAGATTAACTACCCACTGTATTTCTCCTCTGAGAACTACACGCCTTCAGGGGAGTTTTTCCTGTCAGTAGGAACATGTAAGTCGGCCGACGGCTGGTATAGTGACCGCATAGGAGAAGATGGTGGACACAGTCTTTGGAGCACTTAAACGCAGCCAAGCCTTTGCTGTATTTCCTGTCACACATCGGCTCAGTATAGCCTACTCTGTTTTTTTTGGTGCTAATAGCTGTTTACACACTGAACATACTACGTAGTTCAAAAATGGTGTCTGCAATCACCACACGCTTTCATCTCGCCCAGTCACTGTTCAGTAACGTCACTCATGATTCCTCTGGTGTAAGAAAGTATTGATCCTGACGTAGGAGCTAAAGTTCTTCCAATCATTGCTCTGAGAACTATAATTGTTCTCAGTTGGACACTAAAAAGAGGGAACTTTTACCAGCGGAAAAAGGACTATGAAAAAGTTCCTCAGATCGGAAAACACCTAACATCAACAAATAAAAGCAGCGACACAGTTTAAAAGAATGCGGGAATAAAGTGCAGTCTTTATAAAACGAACAGGAAGAAAATCATCTGTAAAGAAGAGCTTAGAGAACACACACACACACACACACACACTCACCCCTACGGCCACCAGAGGGAGTGTAGTTTGATCTGATCAGTGGTGAAACTGAGAAGAGGAGCTAAGTGGCCTAGTGTTCAGGGACTGTGGTCCTGTGGTCGGAGGTTTGCAGGTTCTAGTCTTGGTACCACTGTCGTTGTGGTGTCATTTGTGTGATGGGGTGCGTTCACAATGACAAATTTGTGACACTTATCCTGTCCACTGCTGTTTCCCCCATGCTTATGCCAGGTGAAGAATGTGCACACAAGGAAAATGGGCCCTTAAATTTGGAGAATTTATTAATTTTTTTAAATTTAATGGCTATATTTCTAGGCTATAGCATCTTCCATGTTATGCTCATGTTCTGTCACATCCAGGTCTTTTCGGTGTTGCTGTGACGTTTTCCTTTTGTGCTGTAGTGGACACTTTTGAGGAGGAGGCTGTGACGAAACACCTCCACAGCCTGCAGGTGGCGCCATCCCTCAGCGAGCTGCTGCCTGGCCTCCTGCACAGCGAGATGGAGGTGGCCATGGAAAAACTGGGCCTTCTGTACGACCGGACCTACGCCTGGGACGTCTTCTCGGATATGATGGTAACAGGGGCCTGTTTATCAGCTCCGAACTCAATTGTGAAACTTTCAGTCGCCCGGATCTTCTAAAGGTGGCTAAACGTTCCTGCTGCACTATTTAAGGTGGAACAGATCGAGTAGGAACCTGGCCATGTTTTGAGGCGTGTGGCGCTAACAGCACACACAGGCTTATCGGTTGTTAATGTTAATATTATAATTTATAATTATAATTGTTAAAATAACTTTTTGCTAAAACCGAACAAGCAAACTTCAAACAGTGACCTGTGGATATGAGTCTGAAGTGTGTTTTTGTGTATTTTTGTGTGTTCAGAGGAGTCAGCTGCGCTGCACACTGCCGAACGCCGAGCTGCCCCGGCCTTTCTCTGAGAACACTCGTGCAATCCTGGTGGACTGGCTCATTCAGGTTCATGTAGGCACTGCAGAGCTTTTCCTTCAGCCTGTGCTTTAACGACCACACACTCACACACACTCACACTCTAAGCATCCAGTCAGATTCTCTCAGTGCTTTCTCATGGTCCAACAAGAATGAGCAAGTTTGCTCAAAGGGTCTGAATGCAGAGCAACAGCAACAGAGTGAGTCATTGTGAACACACCACAGCACAGAACACAGTGCACCAAAAAACAAAATATGACCTGCATTTAACCCATTGGGGCAGGAGCAGTGGGCAGCTGACGTGAGCAGTGCTTGGGGACGGTACCTTGCTTACCTAGCAAGTGCTTGGGAGCTGAAATGTATGTGTGGGTGGGAACATTCCTGAATTCAGACATGCTTAACCCCTCCCTCCTTATATAAAAATAATGATAGGAACACAGGAAAATCTGTCAGTGAGGACATTTTGTTGGCCCTGATATGGAACTGTGCTGTTTTCTCTACAGATTTGACTGTTTTCCAAATATCCTTCTAATCAGTGTTGGGCCCATTACTTTAAAAACGTAATTGGTTACTAGTTAGTTCTTCCAAAAAGTGAGTTAGTAACGGAGTTACAGCATTATAAAAGTAACTAGTTACCAGGGAAACCAACTTATGCATTACATTAAAAAAAGGTCAAATGTCAAAATGTGGATCCCCCTCCCTACTTTGAAACTTAGCTGTATGTTCAATTATTTGTAATAACACTGAATATTAAATACGTGTAATTAATGAAATAGACACTTAAATAAAAGTCTAAATATAAATAAAATATATTTTTAACAGAAAACATTGTACACAAATCTATTCCAATGGGGACATTGTGAGACAAGACACCGATCAAATGTGATATATCAATGTGGATCTGGTTGATCTGTGT
>JBBPDA010039433.1:0-14522 GCA_037974385.1 Arnoldichthys spilopterus
TGTAAAGCTGCTTTGTGACAACGTCAGTTGTAAAAAGCGCTATACAAATAAACTTGACTTGACTTGACTTGACTACTAGATCAGGATCAGGTCCTTAGAGTGAGTGGTCGCATCGAACGATCAGGTCTGAGCATGCGCCAGACTCATCCAGTCGTCATTCCTGGACGTCATCACTTGGCGACTCTCCTCATAACCCACTATCATCAGATGGTGAAACACCAAGGGAGACATCTGACCGAAGGTGCCGTTCGTTTGGCCGGATTTTGGCTGGTAGAGGCGAAGAGACATATTAGCAGCCTTCTCTATAAGTGCGTTGTCTACAGGAAACTGAGAGGGAAGATGGGATATCAGATAATGGTGGCAAGCTGCACCCCCTTTCACCTACGTGGGAGTCGACGTATTCGGACCATGGGACGCTGTTACACGCCGCACGAGGGGCGGCGCGTCGAACTCTAAACGATCTAAACAATCATGTTTTCATGTATGTGTTCAAGAGCCGTACATATTGAGGTTATTGAAACTATGAGCTCTAGTAGCTTCATCAATGCACTGACAAGATTTTTCGCCATCTGAGGTCCCGCCAAGCAGATTCAATCTGACTGTGGAACTAATTTCATCTGGGCTTCGCGAGAGTTGAACATGAACAAGAACGACGAAGACTTCAGCAAAGTGGAGGCATTCCTCTACGCTCAAGGTTGCACTTGGGTGTTTAACCCCCCTCACGCATCTCACATGGGTGGAGCGTGGGAGCGAATGATAGGCATCGCTCGACGGATACTAGACTGTATGCTGTCAGAAGCAAGGAAGTCCTGCCTCATGCATGAAGTTCTGACCACGTTCATGGCCGAAGTGGCAGCAATCATGAACGCCAGACCACTAGTTCCCGTGCCAACGGATCCAGAGTCGCTGCTTATTCTCACTCCAGCTATGTTGTTGACCTTTAAGACTGGATGTGAAGCAGCTTCTTCTCCATTGACTGATCTTCACCAAGTGGATCTTTTCAGAGTGCAATGGAAGCAAGTCCAAGGGTTAGCAGACGTGTTCTGGAGCAAGTGGAAACGTGACTATCTTAAGACTCTGCAGCTCCGTCAGAAATGGAAGAACAAGCGCCCTAATTTGCGAGAAGGCGACGTGGTTCTTTTAAAAGAAGACCAAGTGAGGAGGAATCAGTGGCCCATGGGTTACGTTACTAAGATCTTCCCAGGAGACGACGGACTGGTTCGTCATGTTGAGGTGACGGCCATTAAGGATGAAGTCAAGAAGTCCTTCAAGCAGCCCGTTACTGCTGTTGTTTTGCTTTTTTCTTCAGAGACTGGTTCTGTGTTTTGAAGTGGGTTCTTTCCAGAGCCCAAGCGGGGAGTGTTATGTTACCTGAAGAGAAAAGCAATAGAAGTTTATCTTTCTTTCGTAACGTAAAGCGTAGTTTGTGTACTTTGGTTGTTATAGCAACGGAGAGATGCATCACGGGAAACTAGCTTGTCAGGAGCTAAAAACATGCGCTGCCTCGCTTCGGTTTGGTTCCTGAGCAGGTGTTTTTCTTCTCTTCTATGTGGCTAAGAGCAACGTCTCAAAGTACCCTTTGAGTGACTTAATACTAGTAGTGTCGAGTTAAATGCACGAAGAGCATTGCGTAACCGCAAATGTTAAAGGGTTTAATAAGGTGAGTTAAGCTTCATTATAAAACGCTGTGTTTTATTTGTGTGTTGTAAAATAATAAGACAACAAGCGAAGTTGTTTGTTCACTGTTTAATTGTGTAACTTGCATAGTGACATGCGTATTTTCTGTATTGTGTTGCAGTTTTACAAAAAAGAAATTAAAGGAAAGCAATGACTTCAAGAGATCTATTCGTGTGTCCTGGAGTTATTGATACATGTTTAAGCTGAGTGGAGCTAGGTCCATGACACTGTTCACAAAGTTATTACCAATTAAACCCACAGTGAGAGACAGTCATGTCTTCCCCTACTGTAAGTAAGACTTTAATTGAAATCTTTGTGATATATATGTAAATATTGGCACTATTTGCACTGAGGGTATGTGTTTGTTTAGGTGGCTTTTCTTTAAGTTCATAATTGGACTTCCGAGCTGTGATCCAGTGGTGGCCATGTTAGTACCTTGTTAGAATTTTAACAAAGCTCAAGTGGAACTCAAAAGACTGTCCTTTGAAGAAGAAAGCGGACAATTTAGTTATCACTCATAGAACCTTGGACACTCAGGACTGGGAAAATACCTACAAAGGAAGCATGGCATGACATTGACTTTGGAAAAAGGGATTGTATGATGGTGAACATAAACTACAAATACAGCCAAACAAAAAGAAACGTATGGTGGTGATATTGATTTTATTGTAGATCCTCGAACTCTTAATAGGTCGAATCTTTGAATAGCAAAGAGCCGATTTGTTACAAAAGTGTACAACTGTGATTCTGGCAGGAAATTAAGCTATTATTTTCTGTCAAGAACAGTTTTATAGTAATCACATGATTGATGATTTGTGTAAAATAAAAAGGATTTAGAGTAAAAGAAAAAATATTCTTAACAATAGAAACTCAATAAGCTAAAGCTCAGTGTTGTTATAAAAACTTTTTTCTGCAAAGTGTAACACATCATTACTAAGACAAACTTAAAAGTCACAAGAAAGTAAAAATATAGAACTCGCAATTGTGATTAGGGCTGTTACACACTTGCATAATCCTCAAACAGACATTATTCACTTGAACACTTCGTCTCCACTCCTGTGTAACACCATCATACCACAGTTCAATTATATTAGATGTACAATAAACAGAATAAACAATGTTTGTTTTGTCATGTTTGAATTATGACCTATAATAAAATCATTTGTTGTGTCTGAAGAGGTTTGAATGTAATTTCCTGAGGAAAGACATTGGGTGTGGTTTCTCAGTCACATGATTCATCTCAGTCTGAGGCTCCTCCTCCACGTCATCATAGTCTGTAAAAAGATAATATTCATCTAAAATAACACATATTCCAACAATACCCAAAATCAGAGGTGAAAAAATCAGGTCCAGAAAGTGGAACTCCTCCTGAGTGTAAGTTTTCAGATAAGCTCAAATGGTCAGCGAGAAGGGGAGGGGCGCTTTACAAAACTAGACAAGTTGATTGGCCCTGGCCAAATACAGGTGGATTATTGCGTCAGCAGGAAATGGTAAAAATCCACCCATTATCTGCCGGCACAGCGTGATGGTTGCTAACGTACATAGATTTAGCTTAGCTCACTAGATGTTAGCCGCGAGGTAAGCCAGGGCAGCCCTTTGGCAATGCTGGTAAAGGAAATGGCTTCTTGGTTTAAGGGTGAAGAAGGGAAGGAACCCCTGAAAGCAGGCGTGAGCTACCCCTGGCCCCATGCGGGAGCACGCTCGAGTTAGACGCAGACCTCCCCGGCCCCTAAAGCTAGCTGGCGGTGCTCCAGGCATACTTTAGCAGCTGTAGCGACATTATTTTTGTTTTGATTGCTTGTTTAAATAATTGTGCTAAAAATGCTAAAATTCATCGTCTTTATCATACCACAGGGATTGAAGTAAATACTGAATAAAGACTGTGCCCTGAAAGGAAGTTAATAGTCCATACAACTATAATAATAACTGTGACATTATTCATGTCAACACACTCTATTTTAGCATCTGCATGTTGTCTGATACCAGACCCATCATGTGTAGAGCATGGACAGATGTAGACAGGGCAGATTTATTCAAGTCTTGTCTGTAATCCAGTGGTTCACTAATCAGTCTCAGTGTTACAGAAAGACCCACCAGCTGTGCTGAAGTACACACATCTTACAGTGGCAAAATACACTAAGCATCCAAAACAAGCGCAGCCTTTCACTGTAAGGGGAGCTTTTGTTCCCTCTGGTGGCCATGAATGGTCAGCATCTCCAGAATACTAACTGGCCCTGCCACGCCCCTCCCAGGTGGTACTCCTTTTGGGACATCAGGACAGGCTTACAAAAGACAGAGAGACCTGCACTGTGTTGCGAGGTTTCCTAAGTCTATCTTCGATTCTGAGCGGTATTGTATTGTTATTGATTACCTGTTTTTTTTTTCTTGCTGTGTATTTTGGATTACCCTGTTTGCCTAGCTCTTTTCATTCCTGTTCGCCCATTTTTGACCTTTGAATGTTTCTGGACCACGTTTTTGCCTCACCTTTGTTGTACCTGTTTGCTGTGTTGTTTGACCCTTTTGCCTAGACCTGGATCTTGATTCTGCTTTGCCTTTGATACTCTGTTCTCTGTGTATTTTGAACTCTTTTCCAACAACCTGACAACCTTTAATTAAAATCGTCAATTTACTTGCACTTGTGTCCAAATATTCCTTTTGGGATCCACAGATCATTACACTCACCTTTAACCTCTCCTTCTTCCTGTTCAGCAGTGATGACATCATTATAATTCTCTGCTGGGTTCACTACACCAATAAGAGAGAATAAATGATAAGAACAATAAATTATCCGATATGTTACCTTAATTTGTTTACACTAAGAGACACTTACTTCTCTGCCCTGCTATGATTCTTCTTGGTAACTTTAATATTCTTGTGGACATTGACTGTTCAAATACAATCGAACTCTGTACAATATTTGACTGCTTCAATCTCATTTAGCATGTTGATTTCCCCACTCACAGCCATGGCCATATTCTTGATCTGCTTTGCTCCTCTGGCTTAGACAATCTTTATGTTTCAGGCTCAGCTTCTGTTATCTCTGATCATATGACCATTTTATGTAAGCTTAGTATCACTATTCCCCCTCCCACCCAAAAAACTGTTGTTACTTACCGTAATGCTAAATCTATCAACCCTGATCTCTTCACTTCTTCTCTCCTCTGTCTAACATTCCTGGCCTCTTGTCTCTTGAACACATGGTTTCACTATATAATGACACTATCTCAAGTTTAATCGATGAAATTGCCCCATTAAAGCACAGGCTTGTCCCTGTCTCCAGATCCTGTCCATGGTTCACCACCAAACTCCACAATAAGAAAACTGCTGGCAGGCGTCTTGAGCGCCTCCATAAAAAAACTGGTCTATCCATTCACGCCAACTTATACTCCGATCATATAAACAAATACAGGATCGCACTTAATGAAGCCCGTTCAAGATACTACTCCTCTGTCATAAATTCTGCCAAGTCTAGGCCCAAGGCCCTTTTTAGCACTGTCAATAAACTCTTGTCATGTCCAGCTCCTGTCTGTCACCAAACCCAGGAGCTCTGTCAGGCCTTTTCTCACTCTTTTCAGACCAAAGTTGATCAGATTTACCGTCTCTTTCCCTCTACTCCTCCATCACCTTCACTTATTACTCTGCCTTTCTCTGATACAAAATTTGCCAATTTCTCTCCTGTTAGCCATGACTCTATCACTGAACTACTCTCTAAATTTAATTCTTCTTGATGTCAGCTTGACCCTGCTCATCCTTCCCTTCTTAAGGCCTGTTCACCTGCTATTGTACCTACACTCGTCACCATAATCAATTCTTCTCTCCTGTCTGGCCATCTTCCTCCTCCTCTCAAAACTGCTGTCATTACTCTTATCCTTAAAAAACCTGCACTTAACCCCTCATTACTCTCCAATTACAGACCCATCTCTAATCTTCCTCCTTATGCTAAGGTTATAGAAAGAGTTGTGGCATCTCAGGTCCACACTTATCTTACTAATAATTCTTTGTTTGAGCTTTTCCAATCTGGCTTTCGCTCAGGACACAGCACTGAGACAGCTCTGCTACATGTTGTCAATGACCTATGTACTACTGCTGATAGTGGTTCCCCTTCCATTCTTTTACTTCTTGATCTAAGTGCTGCATTTGACACAGTCAATCATTCTGTTTTAATTTCTCGTCTTGCCTCCATTGGTATCTGTGACGTGCCCCTTCAGTGGTTTAAGTCTTATTTAACCTGCAGGTCACAATTCATTGCACTGGGCTCTCACTCATCCTCTCTTTCTCCCGTTACATGTGGGGTTCCCCAAGTTTCTGCTCTGGGACCCCTTATCTTCCTCATTTACACATTACCTCTTGGTCAAATCATCCATAATCATGGTATCAACTTCCACTGCTATGCTGATGACATCCAGCTATACATAAGCACCCATTCCTTTGATTCTTCTCCAAAAAATCTATTAAACTGCATCCATGATCTCAATTGCTGGATGCAAGACAACTTTATCAAACTCAACCCGACAAAACTATTGCTAGTAGGCCCTAAAACCGCTACCTCCAAATTACTCAACTTTTCTGTCTGTATTGATGATGTTCCTTTCAAACCGTTTCTGTTATTAGGAACCTTGGGGTCTTCTTTGACCCATCACTTGATTTTGACACCAATATAAAGTAGCTCTCCAAAGCTGCCTTCTTCCACCTTTGCAATATTACTCGACTCAGCCCCTCCCTCTCTGATACTGATGCTCATACACTTGTTCATGCTTTCATCATGTCCTGTCTTGACTACTGCAAATCCCTCTTCACTGGTCTTCCTCTCAGATCCCTTCAAAAACTTCAGTACATCCTAAACTCTGCTGCCAGAGTTTTCACACATAGCAAATGATCATCCCACATCACTTCCATCCTCTTCCAATTACACTGGCTCCCCATTGAATCCCGCATTAAATTTAAAATACTACTTCTCACTTTTAAAGCCCTACACAGTCTTGCCCCTCCATATCTTAGCCAACATCTCGTACCCTATTCCCCACCTCGCTCCCTCAGGTCATCCAGTACTAATCTTTTGAAGGTTCCCCATACCCGCCTTAACTCTATGGGTGGCAGGTCATTCAGTGCTACTGCCCCCAATCTCTGGAACTCTCTACCACAATCTCTCCACGACTGCTCGTCTTTTTCCTCCTTCAAAACAGAGTTAAAAACCTTTCTCTTCCAACAGCACTTTTCTTCTTCTCCTTCCAACTCTTCCTAAAGGTTGTCTCTTTTTTTCATTCCCCTGTGTATGTGTAAAGCGTCCTTGGGTTTGTGAAAGGCGCTATATAAATCAAACTTATTATTATTATTAGACTATTTTATGATGGTTTGGTTGATCCTACAACACCCCGCAGTATTTTGTAATAATCCCTAAACCCAGTTGTGTTTAGAATGGACTACTTCATTGTTCTACATGGTTAATGCTAAAACCTAAATCAAAGAATTCCCATTTGTTAAAACCTTCAGAACTCAGATATTGTTGTCTTTAGTTAGAAATTAAAGATTGCTATATTTATGCTTTGATTCATTTTATTAAGGCTGATTTTATTTAGTTAATGAAGGTAACCCCCATTGTGAGCCCTAACTAACCATATATAGTAGGCAAACAAGGACACAAAAACTACAACAACTTCAACTGGGCACTGGAAACAGATGGAAAACCACATTTCTTTGTCTGACTGTCCACTTTGATACAAACAGGTGATGTGCTGGTGCACTGCTGGTGCATTACAGTAGGACTTAGCTTCGTCATGGATCCAGTTGGCAGAGCAAGAATGAAATGGCCAGGAATGCAAACAGAAACTGGAATCCAAATTTTAATATCAAATTGGCCATATCTTTGCCATTGTAAAGCTGATTTCTCTGGGGATATCAAATTCATGTCAAATACTTACTGATGATAAGCAGTTTCTTCCAGGATCAATACAGTTTTCTGATTCTAAATCCTTAGGCTTATAAATTCATAAACATATAACAATTATAACAATCAACATGCAATTAGTAATCTCAAATATAATTTGACATAAAACTGATACCAGAAAATCTATAATAGAAAATGATCTGACTATAATGTATCTGCTTTAACTCTAACCTACCATTTTGTTAGTGTGGAAAGGTAACTAATAAATCACCAGAGCTGCCACACATCATTTTGGAGACTTGCATGTGATAATATTCTTCTGTCTTTAAAGTGGTGTGTTGCACTTTTGAAAGGAGATGTGAATACATAGATCATCCCAGCAGAAGCAGACGGGCCTTTGTTCTGCATTGTGTGCAGCATGATGTCAGAGTTAGCAAGTCAGAAATCCTTAAATCACACTTACCTCTCTTGTGCTACAATCTTCATTCTATCCACATTATGACTGATGATGGTGCACTGCATCCACACTACTCCCACAATCCCTGTCTCAGCCAGACGAAACCCCACAAAAAACACCAATAGTCCCCAAGATGGATTATTCCGTGCAAAATCGCTGGTGGATCCTGCTATGCTGAATATGGATCCCGCTAAGCAGATAGTGTATCCATTGCGGGAACAGTCTGGTCCAATTGGCTTTCATACAAGTCCAGGCCACACCACCGGACATGTGAATCAACACAGGAAAATCCACACAAGAGGGAATGGAGTCTCAGGTCCCACTGTTCAGAGTTCAATCAGCTCGTGCGCTAGATAATATAAACAAAACAAAAATGGGTCTTGTATAAATGAACCAGATCTATAAAGCAATATAGGACAGTAAAATTAGTAAAGTAGAATTAAGGTTTGTTTTTTTTATTTTAATGTTAAAACACCCTCATGACATTTAATGTAAAAACCTATTTTAATTTATGTAGTAGTGCTACATAGTCCCCCCACTCCAGCCAACAGCTTCTGAGAAGAGACACCAAAAAACCTTTTAAGATGCCAACAATTGACATTATAACTTGTGGGTTCTTCCAATTTACCATGTAGTTTACTGGCCCTAGTTTCTTCTCAATAACAGAACCACATAGGCATTGGCTTTGCTGTAAATTTAGAAGGTGTATTGGAGAGAGGATGGGCCCTAACCCAGACCAAGTCGCCTGACTGGAAGTGCACATCTTTACGATGGGTATTATTATACTTGGCTTGTCAGCCTGGAGCACCCCCACCCTCCTTTTAACTTCCTCTGTCATCTTTTGTTGTCTTTCCAAAAGGTGGTAGGCTGGTTGTTGATCTGGAGAATGCTGCTGATAAATGAATCTCTCCAGGGGTCCATGGATTTGCCTATCCAGGGAAAACTTGGCAGGAGTTCTCGCTATAGATTCCTGTTAGGCAGTAATCATAATTTTTATTGTTCAATTAATGCATTCTGTGGACTAATTCCTTTCTGGACTCTTTAGTGCCACAAAGGCTATCACCTTTTCCCCCTCTGAAGTACTTTGGGAGAGGACGGCTCCAAGGCTTCCCTCACTGGCATCTGTGAGAACTTGGAAAGGTAGTGAGAGGATTGGATGTCTTAGAACTGCAGGGTTCTTCAGAGCCAACTTCAGGGCATCCAGAGTTTTGGCATTCCTGAGTCCACTTAACTTCCTTTTTCTTCAGGTTATTTAAAGGTGCAGCCAGATCAGAAAAATGAGGAATGAATGTATGTATGGTACCATCCAGCCAGCCCTGGGAATCTTTGTACACCCTTTACATCTGTTGGTACCCAAAAGTCTGAGACTGCTTGGGTCTTGGCTGAATCTACCTGCCCCTCTTTTCTGGTAATGATGTGGCAAAGAAACTTTAATTCCCTCTTGAAGAAATTGCACTTTTTCAGGTTAAGGGTGAGGTTGGCTGAATAGAGCTTTTGGAAGATACCTGACAGGTCTTTATAATATTATCCATGCAGGTTATAAAAGCGGTCTTGGGTTTGCTCTCTTCTACCATGTCCACCTACCAATAACCAGACTGCAAATCCAATTAATTGAGCCAGGAGGCACCTTCCTTGGATTTCAGGATATCATGTATAAAGGGCATGGGATAAGTATCTGGTAAGGTCTTAGCATTTAATTTTCTGTAGACCACACAAAACCTGTAGGACCCATCAGGCTTGTTTACCAAGACCTCAGGTGATGACCATGCAGATTTAGAGGGCTCTATAATGTTATTGTGCAATATTTTGCTCACATGCTCCTCCATGATAATCTATAGTAGTAATCTATAGTCTAGAGTAGACATGCGATATGCCTTACTCCTCACTGGAAGATCATCCTGCATGAAGACTGTATGCTTCTCCACCTCAATCATCCCCAGCCTACTGTTTGTGACAGACAGCCACTCCTTCACTAGGTTTCAAAGCTTCTCCAGACAATCAGTGTCACAGCTTTCCAGTAGCTCATCATGGGTAAGGTGAAGCCATAGGGGCAAGGGTTGCCCCAAGGGTAAGGCATAATAGGGATGTACCTTATGTTGCAGAGAAAGTAAAATATTGAAAGCCTTTGTCTGTATGTACTACATATCATTTTTTTTCCCAGGTTAAAAAAAGCACCAGTGAGGAAGAGAATATTTTATCCCAGGAATATGGGTAAAGCTAAGTGGCTATTATTCATGACATGAGTCTCAATGGTCCATTTCCTTCTGTGCCAGTCAAAACAGAGATCAATTTTTCTGAGTGTTTGGCACACTGTTCCATCCACCATCACAATTCTCTGCCTCTCTGCAGGTAGCATCAGCCACTTTTTTCCAGAAGCTTTCCCTCATCAGGGTAAACATCCTCCCAGTATCAAGTACTGCTTCCACTGGTAACCCTCTGTTCATTATGGGTACTAATAACAGAGAATTTTATGTTTTGTTTAAAGCTCGGACATTGCTTAAGGGAGAGTTCATTGGGGTCTTGTGGAAGTGGAGTTCTTTTTTGCAGGTTTCTTTAGCATTCGGCTGGTGTTGGCTTGGACCTTCTGCCAATATTGACCATGGAGTCCACTGGAGTGGTTTGTGTGTGTCTGGGAGCAGTAGTGTGTGTGTGACCGCTAGGTTTATGTGCTGAGGTGGGTGCGGAAGTCTTGAGTCGCTTCTTGAATGTTGAGAGAGACTCGGCTGATCTGGTATCTCTGGGCAGCTCATTCCACCATTGAGGAACAATGAAGGTGAAGAGTCTGGTGTGGTGTTTAATTCCGCGAGGGGATGGAATCTCCAGTCGGAGTTCACTTGCTGATCTGAGTGACCTGGTGGGTTTGTATGTCTGGATGAGTGATCTCATGTAGCCAGGGGATGATCCATTGATGATCTTGTATGTGAGCACCAAGGACTTGAATTTGATTCGAGCAGAGATGGGGAGCCAGTGCGGGGAGTGAAGAAGTGGTGACAACACTGTTCCTCCTCTACTGACAACACTGTTCCTCACAGACATCCAAATGGTTGATATTGTTCAGAATATGTCGCACCATTTCCCTAGAATGTGGTCTGGCATTGTTCAGCTAAAATAATCATGGGCATCCCAGAAAGAGAAGTCATCTTGAAGACATGTGTCTCTAAGATCCTAATATATGCCTCAGAGTCAATGGTGCTTACAGATACATGCATTCATCCATACCATCACAGACGATGGCATTTGGAACATTCACTGATAACATGCTGGATGATCATTTTCATTTGTCACAGAGAACACCTTGTTTCATCTTTTATGGTGTGGTCTGCTGGGGCAGCAGCATCACTGCTGGGGACAGAAAGAGACTAATAAGGCTGATCTGAAGGGCCAGCTCTGTTCTATGATGTTCTCTGGACCCAGTGGAGGTTGTGACTGACAGGAGAATGGTGACTAAGCTGTTATCCCTGTTGGACAACATCTCCCACCCTATGCAGGAGACTCTGACAGCACTGAGCAGCTCCTTCAGTGACAGGCTGCTGCACCCACGGTGTGGGAAGGAGAGATTCAGAAGGTCTTTACTTCCAGCTGACTGTACAAGCAACACCTTGCTGTGTAATAACACACACAAACATACACACACATCCACACATCATGGACTGGAAACTGGAATGTTCTCTTTTAATGTGCAATATATCTCATCTACAATATTTCTTGACCATGCAATATTCAATATTCAGTGCAATATTCAGTGCAATATTCAGTGCAATATTCTTCTGTGTAATATTCTCCATGGTTCAATATTCTCTGCTTTTTCTTACACTATTTATTAATTTTTTTACAAAGTTTACTTTTAATCTTATTGTGCTGTATAGTTTTTTTTATTATTATATATTGCTTTACCACTCCTTTGTGGTTCTTACTTTTTGTAGTGCCGTAGCAATGCAAATTTCCCACTTGTGGGACTAATAAAGGGTTATTTTATCTTAACCTAAATAAGGCTGAAATGTGGACTAATTTGACCACAGACCATCTTTTGGACCATCTGTGTTGAGCTTGGGCCCATAGAATTCTGCATAAAATTTTGCTTAAAGTTGGTGTGTCAAGTAACAATGATTTTCTAATATGCTCCCGAGCCCAGGAGGAGGCTATATTTTTTATAGTAGCATAATGGTTTTCTTAGGTAATGCTGTCTGACGGATGAGGTTTTTTGTATGCACTATGTTACTGAATTCTCTGAATCTTTTGATATTATTATGTACTAAAGATGTTGAAAGATCTAAATTCTCTGCAATTTTGAATTGAGAAATGATCCTTTTGAACTGGCCAACAATTCTATAAACAATAGTAGTTTCTACTAATTTAAGTAGAATTTTCTTAGCTGCCTGTGAAGTTATTTTCCACACCAGCTGACTTATCCATTTTAGGTTAGACAAAGGGAAATATTGCACATAAGAGAAATACTGCACCCAAGACAAACTTCCACTTGTCAGTCCATAATGTTTGGATGTGGGTGTACCGTGGGTGCACCACCCTGTCACTCAAGGAGCTGCTCAGTACTGTCAGAGTCTCCTGCATGGGGTGGGAGATGTTGTCCAACAGGGATGACAGCTTAGCCACCATTTTCCGGTCAGTCAAAGCCTCCACTGGGTCCAGAGGACATCCTAGAAAACAGCTGGTCCTCCAGATCAGCCTGTTCAGTCTCTTTCTGTCCCCAGCGGTGATGCTGCTGCCCCAGCAGACCACACCGTAAAAGATGGCTGATGCTGCTACAGAGTCATAAAAGGTCTTCAGGAGTGGCCCCTGCACTCCAAAAGACCTGAGCCTCTGCAGCAGGTACAGCCTGCTCTGCCCCTTTTTGTAGAGATCATTTGTGTTGTGAGTTGTTTTTTCAAACCTTGTTTTTCCAGTGTTGATCTGGAGGTAGTAGTTCTGTAGTTCTGCTGGTACCAGTCCTCAAAGTGTCTGGTCAATTCTCTGTACTCCCTGTCGTTCCCATCAGTGATTAGGCCAACTTTTGCAGAGTCATCAGAGAACATCTGCAGGAAGCAGTTGGCAGAGTTGCAGGAGAAGGGTGGTCCGACACACAGTCCTGAGTTCTTACATACTGTGGTCGGTTAGTGAGGTAGTTTAGGATCCACATTGTGAGCAGAGAGTGTGGAAGTGGTCTGAAGTGTAGAGGAGGTGTGAAGTGTCTGAGGTGGAACAGAAGTGGAGTATCTGTAGCGGATGTTGGAGACTGCATCAAGGAGGGCAGTACGGGTGGAGAGGCAGTAGCAGATGAATCAAATCTGTTGAAAAAGTGGTTCAGTTTATTTGCCCACCTTACATCCCCCACTGACAGAGAGTTCTGTTCTTTGTGGCCTGAGATGGTTCTAAGGCCTCTCCAGACTCCCTTGACATTGTTCTGATGAAGCTGGGTTTTCATCCCTCTCCCTGTAGTTTTCTTTCCTCTCCCTGATCAGTCTAATGTAGTCTGTAATGTAGATTACAAGGCTGTAAATGTCCTCCTCATGGTCACAAAGCACTTCCCACACAGTAGACCCAAAACAGTTCTTTAAAACCTCCTCACTGTCATCTGACCATCTCTGCACTGTGTGCGTGACTGCTGGCTCCCTGCATACTAAGCAAGGCCGGGCTTTAGGAAGGGCTTATCAGGGCAGTAGCCCAGGGCCCCACCTGTAGGGAGCCCCAAAATAATAATTTGTTCATTCATTCAAAAAAACAAACAAACTCCAGAGTAAAAATTAATGTGTGTTCAGATTGCGTCCTTTTATACAGATGTACATCTGTTCTAATGCTAACATAATGCCACAATGTAAAACAGACTTGTTCAACAGCTAAACCAGAGTGCACAAGTTTAACAATACCAGCTACAAAGGCCTTTGAGCAACTGAGTTGGGCAGCCAGTAATGTGGAAGATCCTTACAGAACTGACTCTGCTCACTTGGGAAAGATCAACAATTCAGTCAGAGCAAAGCTTCTGAATGCACATATAAACATCAGAAATGTTTTTTCTCTAAGTTTCACTTCCAACTCAAGCTTGTAAATGGTGTGCCAAAGAAGTCTCCACTCTCCTGCCTCAACGACTACCGTCCCATTGCACTCAGTCCCATCATCATGAAGTGCTTTGAGAGGCTCGTCAGGAGGCATGTCAAGACCCTGCTGCCTCCTTAACTGGACCCCCTGCAGTTCGCGTACCACCGGAACCGCTCAACAGATGATGTGATCTCCACCACCCTTCATCTGGCCCTCTTGCATCTGGACAAGAAGGACACATATGTGCAAATGCTGTTCATAGATTTTAGTTCAGCATTTAACACAATCATCTCTTAACACCTGACTGAAAAGTCATTCCTGCTGGGCCTGAACACCTCCCTGTGTAATTGGGTCCTAGACATCCTGACTGAGAGGCCTCAATTAGTTAGGATTGGGAACAACACCTCCAGCACCACCACAATGAGCACTGGTGCTCCACAGGGTTGTGTGCTCAGCCCCTTGTTGTTCACCTTG